>VMDR010009418.1:0-33493 GCA_007922815.1 Macrotus californicus
CGGCATCATCGACCCCGTGCACAGCCACCGGCTGCCCGTGCACGTGGCCTACCAGCGCGGCTACTTCGACGAGGAGATGAACCGCGTCCTGGCGGACCCGAGCGACGACACCAAGGGCTTCTTCGACCCCAACACGCACGAGAACCTCACCTACATGCAGCTGCTGGAGCGCTGTGTGGAGGACCCCGAGACTGGCCTGCGCCTGCTGCCACTGAAGGGAGCAGAGAAGGGGGAGGTGGTGGAGACCACGCAGGTGTACACAGAGGAGGAGACCCGGAGGGCGTTCGAGGAGACACAGATTGACATCCCCGGTGGTGGCAGTCAGGGCAGCTCCACCATGTCCCTGTGGGAGGTCATGCAGTCAGACCTGATTCCCAAGGAGCAGCGGGCCCAGCTGATGGCCGACTTCAAGGCAGGCCGGGTGACCAAGGAACGCATGATCATCATCATCATCGAAATCATCGAGAAGACTGAGATCATCCGCCAGCAGAACCTGGCTTCCTATGACTACACACGCCGCCGCCTCACTGCTGAGGACCTGTATGAGGCGAGGATCATCTCCCGCGAGACCTACAGTCTGCTCCGGGAGGGCACCAAGGGCCTCCGCGAGGTGCTCGAGGCAGAGTCCGCCTGGCACTACCTCTACGGCACAGGCTGCGTGGCTGGTGTCTACCTGCCTGGCTCCCAGCAGACGCTGACCATCTACCAGGCCCTCAAGAAGGGGCTGCTCAGTGCTGAGGTGGCCCGCTTGCTGCTGGAGGCACAGGCAGCCACGGGCTTCCTGCTGGACCCAGTGAAGGGCGAACGGCTGACAGTGGATGAGGCCGTGCGGAAGGGTCTGGTGGGCCCCGAGCTGCACGACCGGCTGCTGTCGGCAGAGCGGGCTGTGACCGGCTACCGTGACCCCTACACAGAGCAGACCATCTCGCTCTTCCAGGCCATGAAGAAGGACCTGATCCCTGCGGACGAGGCTCTGCGGCTGCTGGATGCCCAGCTGGCCACGGGTGGCATCGTGGACCCGCGCCTGGGCTTCCACCTCCCACTGGAGGTGGCCTACCAGCGTGGCTACCTCAACAAGGACACGCACGACCAGCTGTCAGAGCCCAGTGAGGTGCGCGGCTATGTGGACCCCTCCACGGACGAGCGCCTCAGCTACACGCAGCTGCTCCGGCGGTGCCGCCGCGATGAAAAGAGCGGCCAGCTGCTCCTGCCACTCTCAGATGCCCGCAAGCTGACCTTCCGCGGGCTACGCAAGCAGATCACAGTGGAGGAGCTGGTGCGCTCGCAGGTCATGGATGAGGCCACTGCACGGCAGCTTCAGGAGGGTCTGGCCTCCGTGGAGGAGATCACCAAGAACCTGCAGAAGTTCCTCGAGGGCACCAGCTGCATCGCTGGTGTGTTTGTTGATGCCACCAAGGAGCGGCTATCTGTGTACCAAGCCATGAAGAAGGGCATCATCCGTCCAGGCACGGCCTTCGAGCTCCTGGAGGCCCAGGCAGCCACTGGCTACGTCATCGACCCCATCAAGGGGCTCAAGCTGACCGTGGAGGAGGCTGTGCGCATGGGCATCGTGGGCCCTGAGTTCAAGGACAAGCTGCTGTCGGCCGAGCGTGCGGTCACCGGCTATAAGGATCCCTACTCCGGGAAGCTCATCTCCCTCTTCCAGGCCATGAAGAAGGGTCTGATCCTGAGGGACCACGGCATCCGCCTGCTGGAGGCCCAGATCGCCACGGGCGGCATCATCGACCCCGAGGAGAGCCACCGGCTGCCTGTGGAGATGGCCTACAAGCGCGGCCTCTTCGACGAGGAGATGAACGAGATCCTGACTGACCCCTCAGACGACACCAAAGGCTTCTTTGACCCCAACACAGAGGAGAACCTCACCTACCTGCAGCTGATGGAGCGCTGCATCACTGACCCCCAGACGGGCCTGTGCCTCCTGCCGCTGAAGGAGAAGAGGAGAGAGCGGAAGACGTCCTCCAAGTCCTCGGTGCGCAAGCGCCGTGTGGTGATCGTGGACCCCGAGACGGGCAAGGAGATGTCGGTGTACGAGGCCTACCGCAAGGGCCTCATCGACCACCAGACCTACCTGGAGCTGTCGGAGCAGGAGTGCGAGTGGGAAGAGATCACCATCTCCTCCTCGGACGGCGTGGTCAAGTCCATGATCATCGACCGCCGCTCCGGCCGCCAGTACGACATCGACGAGGCCATCACCAAGAACCTCATCGACCGCTCCGTGCTTGACCAGTACCGCGCTGGCACACTCTCCATCACTGAGTTTGCCGACATGCTCTCGGGCAACGCCGGCGGCTTCCGCTCCCGCTCGTCCTCCGTGGGCTCCTCCTCCTCCTATCCCATCAGCCCCGCGGTCTCCAGGACCCAGCTGGCCTCCTGGTCCGACCCCACCGAGGAGACAGGCCCCGTGGCCGGCATCCTGGACACGGAGACGCTGGAGAAAGTGTCTATCACGGAGGCCATGCACCGCAACCTGGTGGACAACATCACGGGGCAGCGGCTGCTGGAGGCTCAGGCCTGCACCGGGGGCATCATCGACCCCAGCACCGGTGAACGCCTCCCTGTCGCTGACGCCGTCGACAAGGGCCTGGTAGACAAGATCATGGTGGATCGCATCAACCTGGCCCAGAAGGCCTTCAGCGGCTTCGAGGACCCGCGCACCAAGACCAAGATGTCGGCCGCCCAGGCCCTGAAGAAGGGCTGGCTCTACTACGAGGCAGGCCAGCGCTTCCTGGAGGTGCAATACCTGACCGGTGGCCTGATTGAGCCCGACGCACCCGGCCGCGTGCCCCTCGACGATGCTCTGCAGCGTGGCACAGTGGACGCCCGCACTGCCCAGAAGCTGCGCGATGTGGGCGCATATTCCAAGTACCTCACCTGCCCCAAGACCAAGCTCAAGATCTCCTACAAGGACGCTCTGGACCGCAGCATGGTGGAGGAGGGTACGGGGCTGCGGCTGCTGGAAGCCTCCGCCCAGTCCAGCAAGGGCTACTACAGCCCCTACAGCATAAGCGGCTCTGGCTCCACGGCTGGCTCCCGTACCGGCTCGCGCACCGGCTCCCGGGCTGGTTCTCGCCGAGGCAGCTTCGACGCCACTGGCTCCAGCTTCTCCATGACTTTCTCTTCTTCCTCCTACTCCTCCTCAGGCTATGGCCGCCGCTACGCCTCGGGGCATACGACCTCCCCGGGGGGCCCTGAGTCTGCCAAGGCCTGATGCCCGCCTGCCCCTCGCCCTTCCGCTCTGCATGTGGCCAGGCTCCCACCCAGGCGCTGGGTCTTTCTTTAATGTTTAAAGGTGTCTTCCTCCTAAGCCGTGCCTAAAGTTTAACCAAAAAGACCAGACTAATATATTAACGTGTGTGCTGTCCAGACAGCCTGTGTCTTGGGGGAGAGGGCTGGTCCAGCTCCACTGACCACCTCACTCCCTGGTCCTTCCTCTTCTCTACCTGCCACTCACCACAGCCAGGTGCCTTGGAGGTCCAGAGCCAGGCCCCCAACCCAGCCCTGCCATCTGCCCGGGGAGGGTTCTATCTGGGCGAGGTCTCCCTGCGGTGGAGGCCAGTCCCACCAGTTCTAGCTGCTCTGGGCAGCAGGCACCCGTCCTGAGCAGGGCCCTCAGGGCCGGCATTTTCTCATCTGTTTCCAGGACTGACCTGCTGGCTCAGTGGGCCTTGCATGGAGGGAGGGGGTTCCTGGGTCAGCCATCTCTTCCCACCTGTCCAGAGAAGCCCCTTCCCCATGGGAAGATGAGGGTCCAGTTTGTAGAACCAGCTGGCCCAGGCTCTGTCCCCCGCCTCCAGCCTCCAACCCCTGACACTCTCTCCTGAGACCCTAGGCCTCTGGCTTCTGCCTCTCAGCCTCAGCTCCTAGTAAGTGCCTTCTGTGTTCCCCTTCACACCCGGGCCCCGAGGACCCAGGCCTGGGGTGGGAGACAGGCCCTCCTGGTGAATCCGGGGCTGCCAGCCCTGGCTGGGGGTGGCTGGGGCTTCTGTAGGCTCTTTTCCCTCCTGGCCCCTTGAGCCTCTGAGGTCCTGCCTGGGGTGCCCACCTGCCTGCCTCTCCCAGGGAGCCTTGGCCCTTTGTTGGGCCCAGGAATGCCAGCTGGACTGTCTGCTGAGTTGGGCAGCCCAGCCTGGTGCCACCCCTCCTGCTCCACCCAGCCCCTGGCCTCAGTGGCTTTCCTCCTTGCCCCCACCCTCTGACTGAGCTTTGCATGTTCCACTAACCTGGGCGGGCGGCAGGTGGTGGCGCCCGGCTTCCAGCTGCCTCAGGGCAGAACACTAACCTGACCATGGGCGGGCCTGCGGCATCCGCCTCAATAAAGCAATTCCACCCTTCTGTGGGTCTTGCCGCGCTCTTTTGTCTTGGGGTCAGGTGTGCACTGGGGTACCCTCGACACTGCAGGCCTGGGCTCGGAGCTGGGCCACTGTGGTATCAGGTGGTCACTGACTCTACTCACCCTGCATGGAAGTAAGTTGGTTCTTATCAACTAGGGGGACACTCCTAAGATGGATATGGTCGAGAGCCCCAGCAGTCCACTCTCTGGACCCTCACACAGTTAATTCCAACTTCTACAGGAGTCTTCCTGGCAAAACATACAAGAGAGGGCGAGGGGGCAACCACAGCCCCCAGAACCGCTGTCTGCCTTGCTGGGCGTGGGCGGTGACCAGGCATCATCTCTGGCCTGCGTCTTGGTGACCACACTCCTTTCAGGCTCTGCTTTCCTGGACCACTCACTTACCGTGGAAGCTGGGCATGGAAACCCTGAGATACTGCAGGACAGCAGCCTGCCTGCCTCCCTGCCTGGATGCGATGGCATGGCCTGCTGGTCCCCTGGACAGGAGCCAGCCACCCTGGTGGCAGCCATGGGTGCAAGTTGAGTGGGACACATTCTTGCTGTGTCCCAGGTGGCAGTGTGCTCCCTCTAGAGATTAGCAACATTGTGTCCTCAGAGCCCGAAGTTCAGGGACAAGAAGCACGCATCCCCAGTGGGCACTGTGGGCCTGGAGGGCGGGCTACTTGCCTTTTACTCCTCAGTTCTCACGTAGTAGGGCCATGACTCACGGTGACACCCATGCACTGAGGGATGGTGCCGTGGTCCTACAGGGTGTCCGCTGCTTCCTTATGAGGCTGCCCGACATTCTGCCCACAAACAGCTCCTGCAGGGTCACTTTTCCCTGTCCCTGGGCCACTCTGGCCATACCTGTGTGCGAACACCGAAAGGCCAGCGTCCTCAGCCAAGTTGCCCAACCCCATGTGGCTGGTGCCTCCTCTGCACATGGGACACAAGACTGCCCTCCCTGTGTGTCCCTGGCACCTCCTCCCTGTCATCTGGTCCTGGTTCTCAGGTCCCCACCAGCCAGCCAGATGATTTCCCAGGGTGACCAGGAGTTTGCTGTGGGCCATGTTCCTGCCCACACAGGGTGGAGGCCCGGTGGCAGCAGCAGCTCCAGCTGGCCAGAGTGGAGGCCTGGTTGTGCTCTGGGTGTCCAGGCATTCATGGCAGCTCAGACCCGAGTCGAGTGGCCCGGTGTACAGTTGTCCACATACGTGACTGTAGCTCCTTTTAAAGAAGGTCCTGGAGTCACTGCTTTGTGCACTTGTATGCGGGACACCTGAGAAGTCTTCCACTTTACGGGCTCTGCTCTGAGACTGGTGGAACTCGGGAAGCGGCCAAGTGATTACATTTTCCGTGGGGGCGGTGACCACAACCGGACCCCTTGTAGTCCAGGCCTCCCCTGCTAGGTAAGTGTTCTCAGAACCCATCTGTATCAGCTGGCATTGTGAGTGGTTGCGTTCGGCTTCAGTGATTTTTTTTTTAACACAATGCTTTTTCATGATGGATGATTTATGAGCACACCTGCCAGCACCATGCTGAGTGTTCAGCAGTTTTTGATCAAAAACGGCTTGACCCCCGTGCCCTGCCCTCCCTATTCACCCGATCTTGCCCTGAAAACTTTCTGTTTTGCTTCCTTGATGAAAAAGTCCTCACAGGGAAACGTTTTGCTGATGTGGAAGAGGTGAAACAAAAAATGGCAGAAGCGCTATTTAAATAAGGCATCAGAATTTACAAGTTCAAGAGCAGTGGAAAAACGTCTCAAAGGTCTATTGCACCAAATGGAGAGCACTTTGAAGGTGAAGTTTAAACATGTAAGAACAAACACACATGGTTTTTTTAAAAGATTTTATTTATTCACTTCTAGACAGAGAGGAAGGGAAGGAGACAGGGAGAGAAACATCCATGTGTGGTTGTCTCTCACGTAGCCCTAACTGGGGACCTGGCCTGCAACCCAGGCCTGTGCCCCGACTGGGAATCGAACCAGCAACCCTTTGGTTCGCAGGCTGACACTCAATCCACTGAGTCACACCAGCCAGGGCTAAATACACAATTTTTAACAATACTGGGTTTTGGGGGTCCCCCCTCATATACTAAGCTAATGGTCTTCAAAGTATGACCCCCAGACCACCAGCACCAGGACCACCTGGGAGTTTGTGACGTGCACATACATTCCTAGCCCCAGCACAGACCTATTGAATCAGAAATTCTGAGGTGGGGCCCAGCAACCCCTGTTCAACAAGCCCTGTGGGCAGCTGCCACGGGCTGGCTTCCAAACCGCCATTGTCGCTGGTTCCCTGGCCGGCCACCCATCTTACGTCTCGGAGCTTTGTGTGCTCCATGTCTCCACAGACCCTGAGGGCCAGGCTGTCTGGAGGCTGTGCGGGCCAGGGACACGAACATCTAGCACACACTCGCTCCCCCTTCCAGTTCTGGCAGCAGGGAGCCTGAGGTCAGACTGCTGGCAGACTTGGCCTGTCCTTGGTAGGTAGGTGGCCGTCACCCCACCGTGTCCTTACATGATCATCCCTCTGTGTGTGTCTGTCCTGATCTCCACTTCTGATAAGGACACCGGCCACCTTGGATCGGGGCCCCACACTAATGACCTCGTTTTACCTTACTTGCCTCTGTGACAGCCCAGTCTCCAAACACAGCCACATTCTGCGGTCCCGGAAGTCAGGACACATCGATTCGGGGGACACAGTTCAGCCTTTCATAGCTGCTGTGCTCATTGTGCCTCCCCCACACCGTGTGCTGTCCGGGCCACCACACGCCAGTCTCAGTGCACTGCTGGCTGGCCAGCGGGCACTCTACCTCCAAATCCTGATGGCGGAGGATGCTTCCCTGGGCCATGGGCACCCTGTCTCAGGTCAGCTCCCCAGAAGCAGAGCCTGAGATGGCGATGGCAAGTGCACTGGGGTTATGGAAGGCCTGCTGCCAGGAAAGGGCCCGAGAAAGGCAGGCTGGGGAGGGCGAGCAGCCGGGCAAAGATGTGGTTTCAGCTGAGGGCAGCTGTAGCCTGATACTGCGGGTCTCAGGAGTGGGAACTGTACTTGGAGGTTTCTTCTCCAGTGACAAGGGGTCTGGCTGATCGCCCGCCACAGTCACTCGCTGTCTGCAGGCTGTCCTGAATGAGGCAGTTCTGTCTACCAGGGACAGCCCTCTAGCCAAGAGTGTTGGGGAGAGTACACATCTGGGGGATGCCACCCCCCAAAGAGGGGTTGGAGTGTATGACCAGCAGCCCCTGCATTAACAGTCGCGTGACAGACCTCGGTAACCTGAAAAAGCCTCCCATTCTAACTCTCCCAGGTGAGGTCTAACAAACATCTCAGATAGAGCCGAGGTCTCAGAAAGAAAAGCAGACCCTCAGGGCTGGAAAACAGCAGGACTTCAGTGTGGTGGCTGGCACCTCCCCCAGCAGCTCGCTGACCCTAGAAACCAAAGCCTCAGGTTTTAACCATCTCGGGCGGGACATAAGGACTTGGACGCACACCAGCAGAGACTCTGTGAGGTCTGGTCTTCAGCGGGCTACACCCATGAAGACATGGGCTGGAAAATCCCCATTGGCAAACGGCAGCAGAAAGGAAATACTCAATTGTTTGGGCTCTGCAGGAAAAAGCTGCCACCGGGCATTTAATCCCAGGTCTTCCCTGTTTGTTCTGGGAAAGCCCATGCAGAGCAACCACGTCAACATGGCCCCGTGGCCTGGGGCCTGGCTCGAGCCAACATAGTCTCTGGAGGCCTTGCCTGCAACGCCTGACCAGGTTTTCAGAGAGAAAAACCCAGGCTCTCAAACATCGTCTCACAATTCAAAATCACAAGACAATTGAAGACAAGCCATTGTGAGTAAGTCGGCATCAACAAAAGCAGAATTAGAAACCAAAAGGCTTAGGATATTAGAATTATTCAGTAAAGAATGTATACTAAGTCTGTTGAAGAGGAAATTTAGAATGAAAGAGGTAAAAGACTAAAAACACCAAGAAGATTGTAAAGTAGAATTTCTAGATATGAGACACAATGGTAACACTGAAAACTTAATGACTGAGGGGCAGACTGGACACAACTGAAGCACAGCACGTCAGCAGGTGGGCCTAAGAAATGGCTCAGAATTCCAGAGACATGAGAAGCAGGGAACATAAAAGAGGGTAAGAGGGTTCAAAGAGCAAAACAGTCTGACACTGGTCTGATCGGACCTCCAGGAGAAAATCCTGGAGGAAATGGGAAGAGATCGTTTTTGAAGAAAGACTAGCTGATAATTGTTTCCCCAAATCATGAAAAACATGAATCATTATGTCCAAGAAGCACAATAAAATCCAACGGGAGGTGGGGGACAAGGAAACACCCATATCAAAACACATTTTAGCAAAATCACAGAAAACCAAAGATAATGAGATGGGATTTTAGGGTAGAGAAAGAAGACAGGTTACCTGCTGAAGAATGACATTCACACTGTGGCAGACACCTTGTTGGCAAAAGCAAAAGCTTCTTAAAGTGGGGTCCACGCATCAGGAGCTTGGCTGTCGCCCTGGACCTTGTGGAAATGCAGAATCCTGAGCCACCAGCCCATGGCTCAGAACCTGCATTGTAGCAACCCACACACACATTAATGTTTTAAAATAAATTTTAAACTTTAGAATGTTTCAAGATTTACAGAAAAATAGTGGCGATCGTGGAGTTCCCATGTACCCTATTCTCCCATCGACATATGGCTCATACAGCAACATGGCAAACCTGTGACAATTGACGAGCCAGCACACTCACATTAACTAAAATCTGCACTTTATTCAGATTTCCTTATTATAATTTTTTACCTATTGCTCCTTTTGTGTTACAGGATCTCATACGTGACACCACATTACGTATAGTCACCATATTACCTTGGGCTCCTCGTGGCCGTGACAATTTCTCAAACCTTGTTTCGAAAACCCTGACAGTTTTCAGGAGCGCTGGCCAGGTACTCCGCACACTAGCAACAGAGAGGCACTGAGCTAAACTCGGGCTGAGCTTCACGACTTAAGAAGCAGGGGGATAATGATGGCTGCTCTGTCCACCTCTGTCCAGCATTGTGCTGGGGGTTCTAGCCAGGGAGACAGGACAAGACGGTTAAATAAGAGTCATCGGTGTTGGGAAGGAAGGAGTAAAGCCGTATTTGCAGGGGGCATGGTTTTACATGTAGAAAAACATAAGGAATCCACTAAAAACTATGAAAATCAATCATTTCAGTAGCCTCAAGAAGGATAAAACTTAGGAATAAATCTAGCAAAAGAAGTACATGACATATTCTGCAAATTATAAAGTATTGTTGAAAGAAATTAAGGAACTAAATAAATGGAAACACACCCCGTATCCATGGATTGGAAGACGTAATAGTGTAGCAGTACCCCCCAAACTGGTCTATAGACTCAGCCCCCGTAGAAGTTCCAGCTACAGTCTTTGCAGAAATCAACAAGTCAGTTCCAAAATCCACATAGATATTAAGGAATTCAGGATATTTAAAGCATCTTTCAAACAGAAGAACCACAGTTGAGAACCGCTGGTCTAGCAATCACTGAAAGTGTACAACACTTCTGAAAAATCAGTGCCGTTACCACAGGAATCAGAAATCCCACTGCTTAGTGTATACATACATCAACAAGAGCTGAAAACACACCCCAGCTGGTGTGGCTCGGTGGATTGAGCACTGACCTGCGAACCAGAGGGTCACAGGTTCAATTCCCAGTCACGGAACATGCCTGGACTGTGGGCCAGGTCCCCAGTAGGGGGCAGGCAAGAGGCAAGCACATCTTGCTGTTTCTCTCCCTCTTTCTCCCTCCTTTCCTCTCTCTAAAAATAAATAAATAAATAAAATCTTTTTTAAAAGGATTGAAAACAGACTCAAGCAAATGTTTGTACACCCGTGTATTCAAGCAGCATTATTAAAAATATATTTTAAAGTAAAGCATATTACCAGGGATAAACAAGGTGATTTCATAATTGTAAAGCAATCAGCTCATCAAGAGAATATAACAATCTGATTTTCATGCACCTAATGGCAGTGCTTCAAAACACACAAAGCCAAAGTTACAGAACTCAAAGAGGATACTGGCAAATGCGCATTTATAGATTCCAACACCTTCCTCAGTACCTGACAGAACAAATATACATAAAATCAGTAAGGGTATGGAAGTCCTCAATGACATTACAAGCAGCCTGAGCTAGTTCGTATTTATAGAACTCTCCATCCAGCGACAGCGGAATGCAGTGCTTTCCAGGGCATGAGGAATGTTTACTAACATGTATTCTGGGCCATAAAATCAGTCTCAACAGCTTTGAAGGGATTCAAATATTGACAACATGTCGCCTGACACAGTAAAATTAAATTAGAAATCAACAGCAAAAAATAATTCTGGAAACATCTCCAAATATTTGCAAACTGAATAATCAGCTTCTGCCCTGGTTGGTGTAGCTCAGTGGATTGAGCGCAGGCTGTGAACCAAGGGGTCGCCGGTTTGATTCCCAGTCAGGGCACAGGCCTGGGTTGCGGGCCAGGTCCCCAGTAGGGGGTGCATGAGAGGCAGCCACACATTGATGTTTCTCTCTCTCTCTCTCTCCTTCTCCTCTCTCTAAAAATGAATAAATAAAAATCTTTTAAAAAAATAGTGAAAATTATTTATAAATAAATAAATAATCAGCCTCTAAATAGTTTGTGGGATGCAGCATCAAAAGGGGAATTAGAGATGATTTCAAATGGAATAAAAATTTAAAATATTCGAGTTTGAGAGATGTAACTAAAACAGTACTTAGAAATTCATAGCGTTAAGTACCTAATGTTAGAACGAAGAAAGGCCTCAGAGCGCCGGCCTCAGTTAGTACCTTCAGACACTGGGCGAAGAAGACAAAATGAAGCTCAAAGTAGAAGGAAGAAAGGAAATAACAGTGATCAGAGCAGGAACCAATGAAATGGAAAACAAAAACAATAAGGAATGGGGGAGAATCAGCGAAACTGACAGCTGGTTTTTGAGACAATAACATTAATAAATCTCTAGCAAAACTAAAAGAGAGAAGGTAAAAATCACCCATATCAGGAATGAGAGAAGTGACGTCACCACAGGTAGAAATGGACAAAAAGGGAACATCATGAACAACTTCATGTCAATGAATTCAACAACTTAGGTGAAAGACAAATTTCTTAAAAGACAAAAACTGCCAGAGCTCACCCAGGAACACAGGTGACTTGAATAGCCCTGTATGTATGGAAGCAAGTGAGTTCCTCATTTAAAATCCTTCCCACAAAACAAATGCCAGGCCTAGATGGCTTCACTGGGGAATTCTGCCAAATATTAGGAAAAAATAAGGAAAAATTAATACCAATTCTACACAAACTTTCTAGAAAATTGAACAGGAGGGAACTCCCTAAATTGGATAAAGGGCATCTATGAGACACCTACCTCCAATATCCTATTTCACGGTGAAAGACAGCGTGTTCCCCTAGGATCAGGAAGAGGGCAACTTTGTACTAGAGGTTCTAGCCAGTGTCCACAAGGGTAAAAAAATAAAAATAAAATGAATCCATATTGGAAAGAAAGAACTAAACTGTCTTTATTCACCAAGGACGCGATCGTCTGTGTAGAAAATCTAATAGATTCTACGAAGAAGCTACAGAACTACTAAATGAATTTAGTGAGATTGTAGGGTACAGGATCAAGATACAAAAGTCAATTGTACCACATTCCAACAGTGAACAATCAGACATTGGCATTTAAAAGATCATTTTTAAATAGTATCAAAACTATGAGAACCTGTGCACCCCAATGTTCATAGCAGCACAATTTACAATAGCCAAGAGCTGGAAGCAACCTAAGTGCCCATCAGTCAATGAGTGGACAAAAAACTGTGGTACATCTACACAATGGAATTCTACACAGCAGAGAGGAAGAAGGAGATCCTACTCTTTGCGACAGCATGGATGGAACTGGAGAGCATTATGCTAAGTGAAATAAGCCAGGCGGTGAGGGAGAAATACCACATGATCTCATCTTTAACTGGAACATCATCAACAAAAGAAAACAGCAAACAAAATACAACCAGAGACATCGAAATTAAGAACAATCTAACAATAGCCAGAGGGGAGGGGGGAGGGGACAGTGGGGGGAAGGGTTTCTAGGAACCACTATAAAGGACACATGGACACAACCAAGGGGGAGGGTGGGAGCGGGGGAGGGGGGTGGGATTAGCTGGGGTCGGGGGAGAGTGGTGGGAGGAGAATGCAGACAACTGTAAATGAACAACAATAAAGTAATAAAATCTTTTAAAAAAACTATGAAATACTTGGGAATAATTTTGACAAAAGGTATGTAATATTTGTGAAAAGTACAAAACATTGCTGATAGATATTAAACACCTAAATCAAATCAGTGGAGAGACACCTTGTTCAGGGATCAGAAAACTCAGTATTGCTAAGATATTCTCCCCCAGTCGAACTAGAGCGTCAGTGCACCCCAATCAAAACCCCAATCGGGCCCTGGCTGGTGTGGCTCAGCTGGCTGGGCTCTGCCCCACAAAGCAAAAAGGTCGTGGGTTTGATTCCTGGTCAGGGCGCAGGCCTGGGTTGTGTGTTCAGTCCCCCGTTGGCGCCCATGCAAGAGGCAACCAGTTGATGTTTTTCCCTGACATAGATGTTTCTCGACCTTTCTCTCTTTCTTTCTCCCTCCCTTCCCCTCTAAAATCAATAAGCATATCCTCAGATGAGGGGGGAAAAAAGAAATGGACAAGCTAATTCTAAAATTAACGTGGAAATGCAAAGGACTAAGAGCGGCTACAACAACCTTGAAAAGAAGCAATTTGAAGGACTTCCGCTGCCTACCTTTAAGACTGACTGTAAACAGTGTTCAGGACAGAGCGGACGTGGTGTTGGCGTAGACAAATAGACCAACGAGGTCCAGAAGCAGAACTGTGCCTGTACTGTCATCGGTTTGAAGTAAAAGTACAAAGGTAATTCAGTGGAGCAAAGTTCATCTTTTCCAACAAATGATGTTGGAATGACTCAATATCTCTGCAAAAAAAAAAAAAAATGAACCTCATGCCATAGAAAAAGGAACTCAAATTGATTGGAATTGGAATCTAAAACTATTTTTAAAATCTAAAACCATATGAAAAAAATCTTTGTGATTTTTGGATTAGGCAAAGATTTCTTAAACATCATACCAAAAGCATGATCCCCAGGGGGAAAAAATGCTAAATTAGACTTCATTAAAATTAAGAACTTAAGTTCTTCAAAATACACTGAGAGGATTAAAAAAAAAAAAACAACAAGCCACAAACTGGGAAGAGATACTTGTAAATCACATAACTGATTAAAAACTAACAAAAACCTGTATCCGGGACATACCAAGACCTCTAATAAAGGAGAACGACTCGGTTTTAAAACGGGCACAAGTTTTCAGCAGACACATCACCAGTGAAGACAAATGGGTGGCGAGCAGCATGTGGAAAGATGCTCGACATCATCAGTCGTCAGGGAGACGGATTTAACGGTGATGAGGTAACACGACGCACCTGCTGGGAAGCCTGACCTGAAAAGGACTGGCCGCCTGGCGTCGGTGAGGCTGTGCAGCCACGGGGCTCGTGGGCAAAGCTGGTGGGAAGACAGAATGGCTCGGTGTGTGGCCACCCTTCAGGGCCAGGCAAGTTCATGGTGTTCACGCAGACGGAAGAATGTTCACGGAGCCGTTGGGATGTCTGGCACACCTTTATTCACGGGCGGGCGAGCCACACGTGCTGCAAGCTGCGTGTCTATCTGCGTGTCTCTGTCTGGCACATGTCATGGCCTTTGCTCCGCAGTATGTCATCCATCGCGGCACCTGTCCCCTTGTCTGTCTGTCATCATTGTCGCCCCAGCAGGGAGTCCCTACCTGTGTAAGGACGAGAGGGGAGCAAAGCCGGAAAACTGCCAGAATATCACATGACATAACATAGTTCTGCGCATGCGAACCCACTTCATGTTATGGGAACAGTTTATCAGACCCAGTCTCAAGGCAGTGAGAACACTGGTTATCAGGAGCCCCCAAGGCTACGGGATCACTGCTTCCCTCAGCTACCCAGACACCTGGGTGAGGAAGCCGGACGGCCTCCACTTACCCTACACTCGGTCACTTTAGCGAAGACTTTGGCACCTGCCCTGGGACCTAGCCATTCCAGTCCCAGGTGTCCACCAGCAGGAAACAAAGTAGGGACCCACGCAGAGAATGCTCGATCCGTAACAGGCTCCAGCTGCAGAGCAGCTGCCCGCCTGTTGACGAGCGGGCAGGCACAAACTGTGGCACGTGTTTCGAGACACAGCTGAGAGACGAGCAGGCACGAGCTGCTGGCACCAGCACAGCATCGACGTATCTCGAGATGCTCTGAGTGAAAGAGCCCGGGCCAAAAAAAGAGGGTGTGTGTTGTTCGATCCCATTGATATAAAATCCCGGAAAATGCAAGCTAATCACAGGGACAGAAAGCAGGGCCGTGGTTGCCTGGGCCGTGGGGCGCGGGAGGGGTGGGGGGAGATGGCAGGCAGGAGGGAACCTGAGCATAAGTGAAAACTTTCAAGATGACCCCGTGACCCAGCATTTTCACAGGTGGGCTCTGCCCTGCAGAAGTCTCACATGTGTACCAGGAGACGCGGCCAACTTGCCACGTTCTTGAATAGGAGGGACAGCGGGAAGTAAACCACGTAGCCCCGACGACCTCCGGCATGAGAGCGGCACACTGGAAAAAGTGAGGTTAAAATGAAAAGGACAAGAAATACGAGGCATCAGTGACACGTAAGTGGGAGGAGCAATCCGAGTTAAAACGCTTGAATGACTTCGTGGTTTTCAGGTGAGGGGACCCTGACCGACCGGGCTCTGGTAAGTGCCACGTGGGAAATGTCAGAGTGACCTGGCAGGGTGTGCAACCCGTGGTGTCTCCGGGCCGCACTGGAAGAATAAGGGTTGTCCTGGGCCATACAGTAAACACTTGCGACACATAATCACAAACAACATCTCACAACATTTTAAGTAAATTTACGATTTTGCGTTGGGCCGCATTCACAGCCATCCTGGCTGCATGCGGCCCGTGGGCCAGGGGTTGGACACCCTGCCAGGGATGGAAGCACAGTGTGTCTGTTGTGGGTGGGGGGCGAGTCCTGACAGGAAATGGCAGCTGAGGACAGTTTCATAAAGGGTGCGTCACAGATTGGCCTGGGAGGCAGGCAGCGCGGGGGAGGGGGGTTGCCAGGCAGGATCTCCTGACCTGCCAGAGCTTGGATTGCCACAGTGGGTGGATCTGGTTGAGAACTGCTGCTCCTGTTCCGTTTCCAAGCTGTTCTGTCTGCTGTTTGTTCACCTGGCTCTGGGGGACTGGACACTCAGGTCACGCTTGTGATGGCAGACGGGGCGCAGCCCCCAGGACATGTGGGTGTCCCTGGCTCAGGGCCTAAGGCTGGACAGTCCCCCGGCATGAAGCTGAGCCCATCAGTCCTGGGCCGAGGACCCGGTGTTCTGCTGGCAAAGGGCCTGGCTGGGGGTGGGAGGCAGCTCCAGACGCTCACGGAACTGCGCATGGGTCCCCTGAGGGTCTCTCAGGGTCAGCCGCAGCACAGGGGTGGTGCTGCTTTGGTGGCACTGGCAAGTCTACTTGTTCATACGTGGGCAGGTCCCAGGTGTCCTCTCCCCTGAGCTCTCATCCCCATCCCTTGCGCCCTCCAGGGAGAGCACTGTTCCCGGGCTCCCCAGGTTCAGCATGGCTGGGCCTCCTGTTTCCCTGGGGCCCCTGCTGGCTCTGGTTGACCCTGTGTTCAGTTAACCTGGAGCTCCCAGCAGCCCCACCCTGTGAGCAGCTGCACTGTGGGCCCGGGACTGATGGGTGGAGTGAGGAAGGGAGTCAGTGACTGGCTGTCCTGGCAGGCGGAGATGCCACTGCAGCGGCCTGAGGCCGAGGGCAGGAGTCCCCTGGAGGAGGCTGGGCCCTGGGAGTCTGTCCTCTGGGCTCCTGGCCCCAGTGGTGTCTCAGCTCCTGTCTCAGTGGGGTGTCCAGTGGCTGTTAATTTTATGGTGCAGATATTCAGTGTGTCGTCCAAATATTGGGGATCCGTGCTCTGCTCACGAATCACTGCTTCCAATCACACAGGCACAGGGACAGGTGGCCATGGTCACTGCTCCTGCTGCATTGTTGCAAGTCCCTCCCCCTCTGGCTGGAGTGACTCCCAGGTGATTTAAAGGGCTGGTCCCTTTCCCCTGTTTCATCTTTCTCTCTTCCCTGCTTTGGGGCCAAACATTAAAAACTAGGACATCAAGAGTAACTTCAGCACTGACTGGTGTAGCTCAGTGGATTGAGCTCTGGCCTGCGAACCAAAGGGTCGCCGGTTCGATTCCCAGTCAGGGCACACGCCTGGGTTGTGGGCCAGGTCCCCAGTAGGAGGCCCGAGAGAGGCAACCACACATTGATGTTCCTCTTTCTCCCTTCTTTTCCCTCTCTGTATAAGTAAATAAATAAAATCTTTTTTTTAAAAAAAAAGCAACATCATAGAAAAGGAAAATTAGAAAGTGCCCAGTGTCCAGTGAAATGTACAGGCTCATAAAAGACCTGAGAAGACCTGAAGTTTATACCTCATATCGATCCTTGGCACAGAGACTGCCTACAAAAGCAATAACAACAGCAACAACAATAATAAATGCAACAAGTTCTGGGGAAGAAGGGTAATCTGATTTCCAGCGCTACTACCTTATTGGGTTCAAATGTTCCGTTTTCAACAGAAAAACCACAAGGCCTACGAAGAACCAGGAAAGTGTGGCCCATTCAAAGGAGAGGACTGTCAACAGAAACTGTCCCTGAAAAAGACCAGACAAAGACTGTGAAACAGTTCTCTTAATGATGCTCAAAGAACGAAAGGAAGATGGAGAGGACGTGAAGAGAGTAACATATTAATAAAGTGGAAATGCTGCCCTGACTGGCGAGGCTCAGTGGGCTGGGTGTCGTCCTGCAAACCTTAAGGTCACCAGTTTGATTCCTGGTTAGGGCACATGCCTGGGTCAGGGCCGGGTCCTCAGTGGGAGACAACCAATCGGTGTTTCTCTCCCTCTCTTTCTCCCTCCTTCCCCCCTCTCTAAAAATAAATAAACAAATAAATAAATAAAATAGTTTTAAAAACTGGAAATATTAATAAAGAGATAGAAAACCTAAAGAGGAACCAAAAAGACATGGAGTGAAAAAGCACAATAGGTGTAATTTCACAAGAAGGAGTCAAACACGAATTTAAGCAGGCAGAAGAAAGAAGTGGCAAATTTGAAAATAGGACAATAAAATTCATCGAGTCTGAGGAACAGAAAGAAAAAAATGGAAGTGAACAGAGCCTGAGGGACTGGTGGGCACCATCAAGTGAACCAGCATGCACGCTGCGGGAGTCCGAGGAGGGGAAGAGAGGGAGAAGGGGCACACAGAGAGCCTGAAGGAATAGTGGCTGGGAACGTCCCGAACTGGGTGAAAGAAAGGCATGGATATTATAAACATCCAAGAAACTCAGTGAACGTCAAGTTACGATGAACGCACAAAGATCCACACTGAGATACAGTACAGACTTTTAAAAGACAAAGACAAAAAGAATTTTGAAAGCAGCAAGAGATGAGTGACGTATCACATACAGGCTCCTTAGTAAGATAATCAGCAAATTTCTCATCGGGAACTCGGGAGGCCAGAAGGCAGTGGATAGTACATGCGAAGCGCTAAGAGGAAAACACTCAATCAAGAACCCTATTTCCAGCAAAACTGTCCTTCAGGAGTGAGGGAGAAATGAAGGCTTTCTGCAAATCTGAAATATTTGTGCATCAAAAGACACCATCACAAAGTGAAGAGGCAAACCTCAGAACGGGAGGAAACGCCTGCAAATCACATACCTGACGTGGGATTCGGTCCAGAATGTGCAGAGCACTCCCCAAACCCATCAACAACATTCAGTAACGCGGAGGAGGCTTGACATTTCCACAAAGACATATGGATGGTCCACGGCACATGAAAATATGCTCAACATCACTAATAATTAGGGAACTGTGCATCCAAAGTGCCACGAGCTACCACCTCACACCCCTTTGGGTGGCTGCTATGTTCTGAAAACAGAAAATAACAAGCACTGGTGAGGAGTGAAGTCATCGGAACTCTGCGCACTGCTGGAGGATAAAACGGTGCGACTCCCGTGGAAAACAGCACGGCAGCTCCTCAAAAATATAGAAATATAACCCTCCTGTGACCCAGCACTTCCACTTCTGGGCACATATCCCAAAGAATTGAAAGCAAGGACTTGTAAACCCCTGTCCACAGCAGCCAAAAGGTGGACATGACCGAAGCAGCGATGGGTGAATGCATAAGCACAGTGTGGACCATCTGCCTTTTTAAGGGCCAGCCTTGAAAAGGAAGGAAACTCCGCCCTACGCTCTAACATGTCCTCATCATGCTGAGTGAAATAAGCCAGTTGCAAAGGCTGCTGCTGTCTGACCCCACGTGTTTGGGGTGCTTCAGGTGGTCAGAATCATGGACACAGAAAGCAGAACGGTGGTTCCCAGGTGCAGAAAGGAGGGAAGATGGAGTTATTTTTAATGGATGTCATCTCAGTTTTAAGGGGATGGCGGTGATGATCGCACGGTGTTTGAGCACATTTAATGTGACAGAACCGTGCACTTGAAAAGGTTATGATAATTTTATGTGTATTTTATGCTAATAACAAGAAAATAAAACAGAAAATGAAGAATTATGAACAATTGGAATCAACCTAAGTATCCAAGAATTGGGGAATAATCAAATTAATTGTTAAATTGGAAAATAAATCTAACATTTACCCTGCTTTTCCTAGACAAACGAGGGTGCTGGGTAACCGAACAGTGGGAGGGGACGTGCTCCGTGGAAGGGTCCAGAAGCGAGCAAGAAGGGGAACAGCGTGCGAATGCAGACCTTCTGCAAGGGAGGCCGCGGGCACCAGCGCCGCCTGACGGGAGCGCAAGCCGCCGGCTGACTCACCACAAGCCCACTGATTCCACCAGTGTCCAATTCCGACACATTTCAGGGTCTTCTGGGGGTCACCTCCCACCCACACAGCCGCGAGGGCCCCCAAAGGGGTGGTGACGGTGCTGGAGCGTGGCCCTGTGAAGAGGCAGCAACGTGTGCTGACGGATCGCTGGTCTTGAGCACCCCCACGGGGGCGGGGGGAGGCAGCCAAGCCCTAGAGGGCAACTGGCCAAAGATGTGGCCTCCGCACTTGGGTTGAGACGGCCCCGGGGCGGTGGGCGCACTCCGGCTGGTCCTCTGTGGCCCACCCTTGCCTGCGTCCCCGTTCCGGCCAGGCCACGCAGGGGAGGGTGCTTTATTGGGCTCCCTGGGTGATCGCAAGCAAGAGCGTCACCTCTAAGGGGCTCCTGTCGTGTCACACACATCCTCCTTACTTTAGACAACTGCTTCTTATTTTCGTTATAACATATGTTAATTACGGTTTCACGGAGTCCACCTTGATGGTAGGGAAGGCCGGTGTGTAATTCGAGAGTTGGCCAGCAGATGGCGGCAAAGCGCCGTGTTCTAACAAAAGTCCGCGTTTCGCCGCAGCTTCCCGCGGGATCTGAGCAGTGAACGTCGGGTGACCAATAGCCTCGCTGGCTGGCGTCCACCCATTGGATAGAGAAGTGACCGTGGAGTGTCTGAAAGGGAATCCCACATCGGGGACTTCAGACTTGAGACCGGGGTCCTGCAATAGGGCTTTCTGATCTCCACTGCCACGGTCACAAGGAGCAAGTTGTCAGAAATTTGTCACAGGCATGTTCTTCCCCGTGGTGAAACTGTAAAAACTCTAAAGCCTGGTTACGCATCACACTCAAAAGATTCTGTGACCTGTTTTTATTTCCCCCTCTGGGGGTGGGAGTGAGGATGGGACAGCACGTCACGGCCCGCAACCAGTGCTGAGGTGTCAGTGGTGTTGGACAGTGTGACGGAGATGCTCCGTGCTGGGGGACAGACGTTGTAGGAAAGGAACACGGGCCGTGGGCCACTGACGATCGCACAGGTGCAAGCCTCTTCCTCTTAGGTAAGCATTAGGAAAGGTAAAGCATTCTTAGATGCATAAAAGCTGGGAGTTTGTTGTTAGTGGACCTGACCCCCAAGAAACTCGGAGCAGCAGTGAGGGCAGGCACGCCGGTCAGTCGAGGCCAGCACCAACACAGTGTCTGCCGGTGACTGCTTTTACTTGTGCCTGATCAGAGAGGCGTCTCCGTGGGCACGACGGGGCCCGTGCCGAGGTTCACAGTGAAAAAATGTTCAATTTGTCACCACAACAGCAGAAAGAAGGGTGGAGTGCTGTCGGATCAGAATGTCACCGTGGTGCCTCGGTGCTTGTCCCTGATTCGTGCCGGGACTCAGGACAAGTGCCGGCACCGACGAGGACCAAACTCGAGCAGTGAGGAAGCATGTTCTCTTGCGGGGCCACACAGTGACTTATACACGGTCCAGCAAGTGTGACACGTCCCCAGCAAGTGCCGAGTGCTGAGACATTTTTTTTTCTCATCAAAATACGACGAGAACAGGGTTTGAGGGGTTTTGAAGCCAACGAGCCCCAAGGGGTGACCGCACTGAAGTGTGGCTGGTAACAATGCAAATTAGATTGGCATCAGCTGAGGTGATCATGGTATTTACTCCCTGGGGACAAGCGCTAAGAAAGACCTGTTGCGAAAAGGAGAGACCTGGCGTGGATACAAACCTCAGACAAAACAGACTCTCACTGCGAACAAAGAACATCTTCTACTGATAAAAGGGAGAATCGTGAAGAAGATAGGACATTTATAAACACAGATGTCCCTAACAAAGAGCCTCAGAATACCTGGTGCAGCTCCGTGAGCGCCGGCCTGCAGACCAAAAGGTCACCAGTTCGGCTCCCAGTTGGGGCGCGTGCCTGGGTTGCAGGCCAGGTCCTGGGCTGGGGGCGGGTGAGAAGTAACCAGTTGTTTCTCTCACACATCAGTGTTTCTCTCCCTCTCTTTCTCTCTCCCTTTCTGTCTCTAAAATAAATAGATAAAATCGTATTAAAAGATACATGAAGGGAAAACCGGCAGAATTAAAGGGAGAGAGTAACGATTTAACTCCAGGAGCCGGAAACAGCAACATGCCACTCAGCACGGATAAAACCACCACAGAGATTGGCGAGGAAAGCCAGGGCTTGAAGAGCAGTGCGAGCTAACGACACCCGGTAGACCTAACAGAACATTCCAGAACATTCCACTCCACAAAATATACACAGTCTTCCTGGGCCCTGGGTACGTTCTCCAGGACAGACAACCTGTCAGGCCATAAGACAAGTCCCGATAAATTTAAAAGGATTGAAATCATGCACACATGCTCTCTGACCACAACAGAATGAAATGACATGGCCACAAAAATAAGGAAATTGGAAAATCCACAAATATGTAGAAATTAAACAACAGGCCCCTAAACTGTCAATGGGTCAAAGAGGAAATTTCCAGGGAAATTATAAAATACTTTGAAATGAATATAAACAAAAACACAACTCCCCTAAACCCACGGAACGCAGTAAAGCGGCGCTCAGAGGACTTGACGGCTGTGAACACTGAACTGGAGAGGGGAAAGATCTCCAATCAGCGCACTCACCTTTCACCGTGGGAGACTGGAAAAGAGGAGTTAACTAAAACCCAAACAGGCAGGGATAATGGAGATTACAGCAGGCAGGGAGAATAGGAAAACAGTAGGAAAAAAATCAACGAAGCCAAAAGTTGGTTCTTAGGAAAGACAGTGCAATGGAAAGACTCTTCGGTAGACTGGGGAGAAAGCGAGAAGACAAATGGCTAAAACCCGGTGTGAAAGAGGGGACATTACTGACCTAACAGAAACGGAAACGGTCATAAGTGAATTGTAAACAAATGCATGCCAACAAATTCGACAACTTTGTGAGGTGGGAGGACGCTGGAGCCATCCCCAGCTAGCGTGGGGGGGAGGTGGAAGACCTGAGTGCTCCCGTGCCAGGCAAAGAGAGACGGCAGTAATCCAAACTCTTCCCTCGAAGCGGCGCCCAGTCACCTGTCTTCCCTGCTGAATTCTACCAGAAGTCTGAAGAGGAATTAACGGCAATTGGTCATAAACTCTTCCCAAAAGGGAAGACTTCCTACCTCACCCTAACAGCCAACATCACCATGAAACCCAAAACCAGACAAAGACACCACAGCAAAACTACAGACCAATATCCCTTATGAATAAAGACACCAAAAAATCCTCAACAAAACACTAGCCAACGGAGTCCCCCAGTCTCTAAAAAGGATTGAGCACAGCGAGCAAGCGGGGTCTATCCTGGAGCGTAAGACAACCCGTGAAACCTAAGGCCACACAGCACACTTAATGAACAGGGGGAAAGAGAGCCACACTATTCGGGACATGCAGCCAGCACAATGGACAGTGTCCAACAGCATCCGTGACCAAAACACTTAACAAACCAGGAAGGGAAGGGAACTTTCTCACCTGATAAAGGGCCTCTAAGGAAAACCCACAGTTAACATCTTACTTAGCAGTTAAAGGTGCCGGCTTCCCCCTAAGCTCGAAGCAGGACAAAGGCGTCTGCTCTCCCTCCCCTTCAATGTCCCAGCCAGGCCATCGGGCAGGAAAGAGACAACAGGCCTGCTGATGGGGAAGAAGGACATAAAACTCTCTGTTTGCAGATGATATGATCTTATACACAGAAGAACAGCCTAGAAAACGCACTGAAACATGGTGAGAGCCGATAAGCGAGTTCAGCGAGGTTGCAGGAGGCAACGAGATGGGTGAAGAGGGGTCAGTGGCATTTCATGCTGGCAGCTGGCAATCCCCACTGAAGTGGGAAACCCATTCCATGGACATGACCCTAAAATGAACAGAGGACTCAGGAATAAATTCAACCAAAGCGCGAGGCTCGTATACTGAAAACTCTGAGATATTGTGGAAAGAAATCAGAGATCTGAGGAGATGAGTCTTCTACTGTTCGTGGGTTAAAAGACAACATTAATCGAATGACACCCTTCCCCAGACTTATCTACGGACTCGTGCAACCTCTACATTCCAACTTCTTTTTCTTCCTTCCTTCCTTTCTCTCTTTCTTTCTTTCTTTCTTTCCTTCTCCTTTTTCTCCGTAAAAAGGTTTGCTGTTTGCATTTGGTCCAGGACATGGGAGAGGCTCCAGGGCGGTTAAAAGGGTGCCTGGTGACTCAGACAGAAGATAGACACCACGTGGTACAGAGGAGCCCCTCAAAGGCGTCTGGGCTCCACAGGCTCGTGGCCGTGCTTGAGGGGAAGACTTTAGGTGAGCCAGGTGTCACCCATCTTCTTGGGGAGTTTCACGTGCTCACCCAGGAAGTGGTTCTGGAGGAGGTCACGGAGCCGAGGGGCTGTGTGTGGGCAGAACTCGAGCCTGTGGGTCCTTGAGGGCCAGGGTCAGGCGTTTCCCCAAGGCCGAGGTGGCTTCCCTGGCAACTTGAGTGTCACCCCCTCATCTGGGACGGTTTCAGCACATCCTGGAGGAGAACTGGCCACCGAGCTGGTTTTGCACCTTCAAGAGACACTCGGCACCCTCAAGCTTCTTCTGGGCCAGCCCTCAGAAGAAGTGGCCCACGCCCTGCAGAGCCGCTTCGTCAGGCTGGAAACAGAAGCTCAGAGAGAGGTAGATGTGGGAGGCCTGCAGACGCCGGGCGACCTGGCAGCTGATGGCAGCCTCCGCCCGGGTGGAGTGACTCCGACCAACTTGGGAGCTCACAGTTGCTCAGCAGTGAGGGGTTCAGGCCAAAAAAACTTGGCTGCTCTCGGGGGGCTGAGAAAGACTGAGGCAGTTCTGAAGGTGGTGACTGGGAAGGAGGTCGGAGGGGAGCTGGAAAGAAGGGGCATCCCCTCCAAACTCTGTTGAAGCAGAGACAGATCCCAGGACCACTGAGGGACCTATGGGACGGCCATAACTTAAGGACAAAACAGAAAATCGCAAGTGTCGGTGAGGATGTGGACGAACTGGAACCCTTACTTACAGCTGGTGGGGACGTGAAACAACGCGGCCACTGTGGAAACAAAAAGTTAGACCTGGCGTCACCATGTGACCCAGCAGCCCCACCCCTAGGTACAGAAGAGTACTATGAAGAGAATTGAAAATACGTGTCCACCCAAAAAATCATACACTGATGTCCTCAGCATTGCTCACAACATTTTATTTATTTATGGAGCGAGGAGAAGGAGGGAGAAAGAGAGAGAAACTTGGATGCTGTGAGAGACACATCAATTGGTTGCCCCTCGTGCGTCCCCAACCAGGGACCTGGCCTGCCACCCGGGCATGTGCCCTGACTGGGACTCGAACGAGTGACCTTTGGGTCTGTGGGATGACACCCAACCCACTGAGCCACACCAGTCAAGGCCATAACAGTTAAAAAGTGGAAACAACCCAATTGCCTATCAACTAAGAGTGAAGAAGACGTGGTCCCTACCACGGGGTCCTATTCAGTCACAGAAGGAATGCAGCGCTGGGGCGTTCTGCCGCACGGTGGCTGCAAGAAGCCAGGCCCAAGGAAGCCTGCGCGATTCCACGGCAGTGGAGTGCCTGGGACAGGAGAATGCTCGAGGGCAGAAAGTGGGTTCACGTTTTGCAGGGGCTGGAGAATGAGTTAGAACGTGTGAGGTTTCTGTCGAGATGATGAAAATAAGGAACTGGATGGTGGCCATGGTTGCTCAACCTTGTGACATACTTCAAAACACCTCACTGTCCACTTTGGAGGGAATTTTGTGATATTTAACTTACATTGAGAGACGGAGTAGATAGAGCAGATAGGTAGACAGCGTTGCCTCAACAAGAATGGGCTTGTTTGCGAGCAAGAAGCAGGACGAAGGGGAAGGGAGCCAGCCCATAACTTCAGGGACTTATAAGTCGGAAGAGATGACTGTGTCTGACCCTAAACAGGAATACTTCCAGCGACAGAAGCCTCTGTCTCAGCCTTAAGTCAAGGATCAAGTCAAGGGTGGCACGCCCTGGTTAAACCCCTGACGGATTAAGCAGGCCCCTGGCAAAAGCTTTCACCTAACAAAGTGGCTCAGGGAAAGATTCTGAAGGTCCTGAATGGGCCTGAAACATTCTGACTCCATCACAAGAAGGAGAACTGGATCTGCAAAGAAGAGAAGGGTCTAGAATCTTCCACGTCTGTCCAGGAAAGGTGCAAGGACATAGTGTGCTGAGGTAGCTGGAACTGGATGGGAAGAAACCAATTAATTCTATTTTAAACAGTTTTTATAGTGGAGAATTCAAACACATTCTAAAGTAGAAAGATCCTGCCCTGGCTGGTGTGGCTCAGTGGACTGAGTGCTGGCCTGCGAACCAAAGGGTCACCGGTTCGATTCCCAGTCAGGGCCCATGCCTGGGCTGCAGGTTAGGTCCCCAGTAGGGGGCACATGAGAGGCAACCACACATTGATGTTTCTCTCCCTCTCTTTCTCCCTCCCTTCCCCGTTCTCTAAAAATAAATAGATAACATGCTAAAAGTAAAACATAAAATAAATAAAAATAAAACATAAAGTAGGAAGAGTAGAATGAAGAACTCTCACTCATTCAACAGCTGGCAACTCGGGTCCAGCCTTGGGTGTGCAGACCCTGCATCCCTCTCCCGCACCACAACACCAGTGTCCGCTCACCAAAGACAGGGGACGCAACACTCATCACAGGAGCTCAGCAATAGTTTTTAGCGTCACCCGTGATCGTTATTGTGCATTTGTAAGTCCCCCGCTGAGCAACACGTGAGTGGAAGCCATAGACCCCATGTAGAAACGTGACATGATGTGAAGCAAGCCGAGCCTGAGGTCCCGGGGCTGCCCCCCAGGCCGGCCCACTCTGTGCAAACTGAAGAGCTGAGACAGGCATGTGGGCCCCAGGGCAGGCGGGCTCCCCTCACTGGTGCAGGCTTCTCCGAGTCTCTCCCCAATCGCCGCGGAGGCAGGAGGGAGTGCAGTCCCATCTGGGGAAGATGGCACATGGTGGGTATCTGCCAGCTGAATCCTGGGTGGGGCTCATGGGGCCCACGTCCTGCTGGGGCATCGTCTCTTCCTGGGTGTTAGAGAGCAGACACATTGGCTCCTAAGAGTCTGTTGCTTTTCTTTTTTTAGGTACAAGTGATATCATTTGCCAACCAAGACGGTTTTTTATCTTTCCTCCCAATTTTTTTCCCCCCTCGTTCCTTCTATGTCCTTGGAGGACTGGCCACAGTCTTCACTGCTACACCAACCGTGAGTGGTTGTGACTGTCCCTGTCCTTTCCCGCTCCCGAAGGGGAGGCATCTAGAGTTTTCCATTAGACAAGAACAAGCCAGTTAAAAACTCATGCTTTAGAGCTAATTTGCTAATGTCTTTTGTTTTTGTTTGATAATCTTAAACAGATATTGATCTTGATCAAATACTGTCCTGTATCAGTTGAGATCATCAGTTTTGCCTGAAGCCCGCCAACGAGCCAACACAGTGAAAGGCGCCGAGTGTCCGAGGTCGAGCCTTCCATGCGGCCCCGTCCTCTCGCGCGGCCCGGTCGCGCCTGTGTTCGTAGGTGGGCTGGGCCGGCACTTTTGTGCCCTGCGTTGTCCGCTTTTGGTTTTAAAACAATACACCCGGGGCTTATAGAGGGAGCTTGGTGGATTTTTCTCTTTTTCCTTTTCTTTTTCTTTTTTTGTGAACAACTGGCATGAGTTAGTAAAACAAGTTTTCTGCAAGTTTGGTCCAACTTACCTGTGAAGTCACCTAGACCTGGAGCTTCCGCCGTGGGAATCGCTCTGACCCCGTCTCACTTTCCGGCCTCCGCAGGGACCCAGCCCTCCTGTTCCAGTCCTGGCGTGGGGGGCGGGCGTGGGGGGGCTCAGGGGGTGCGTCCACTCGGTGGTGTTCAAAGGCCTTGGCTTCTGGAAATCTTGTTTATGCCTGCAGCTGTTTCCCCTTTTATGTCTCTGTTTTACTTGTCATCTTTCCTCTCTCACCGTCCTTGCTAAAAGTCTGTTTGTCTTGCTAATCTTAGAACAGCAACTGGGGGCTTTGTTATTTGAGGCTGGTTTCGACTTTTTGGATTGCTGGTTTCCTCTCATTTATTTCTTTGTGTTTCATGGGTTTGCTCCGCTCTCCATTTGCCAAATTCTTGAGCTTAATTCTTAACTCATTCGCTTTGAACCGTTAACACTTCCTGATAAAGATGTTTAAAACAGTACCTTTCCTTGAAAAGACTGCTTTATCTGCACCCCATAAACCGAAGGTGATATTTTCATTACCATTTGTTTCTCGGTATTTTTTAATTTGCTCAATAACTTCTGTTTTAACCTGAGTTATCTGCTGACACACCAATCAGTTCCAACCCCATGGGACATGCTGGTTAGGGCACGAGCCAGCTGATGGTCCAAAGAGACCAAGGTGACAGCAGCTCAAATGGATGGAAACTTACATCCCCGTCACAGCACAAGTCCAGCAGGGGGTGCACGGGCTGCTGGGACCCCTGGCTGGGCTCACAGGAACGTCGGGAAAGGGACGTGGCAGCGGGGCCGCTGCACAGTTCTGCCCCAAACCTGTCACATGGCCATAGCCTGCTACCCTGGTCATTGGGAGACAGCGGCCATGGTGGGGCCGCCACGTCCCCGTCACACACTCAGGCTGGGGACACCCTGTCAGGAAAGGAAGACAGTTGGCACGGCCGCTGCTTCATGGGGTTTTCTGTGTGTGCGGAGAGATCGGCTAATTAGGGAATTCATTAAGAGCTAATGACTTCTAATCCATTTTGGTCAGAGGACCACCCATGTGCGAGTGACCATGGGGATGTTCCAAGGTGCCTTTGTCATCCAGGGGCAGAAATGTGCCCTGGGGCGTCTGTGGGACGCATCCAGTGGTCCTACAGGCGTCCGGCAGGCGACACACACAGGCGTGTCATGCTGCGGCCTCGTGTGCGCTGTGTGACGCCCGGCTCTGTGGGGTGCCCTGGGGGACCCAGGAGCCCCACACTTCCTTAGACTGTGAGTGAGCGGCCGGTGCTCTGCCCTGTCGCCCCGTCTGTCAGTATAAGTGACGCCCTCCTCTCCTGCACGGTCACAGGTCAGGGTGGCTTTCTTTCCATTCACGCGGCTTTTGTTTCAAGAGTGTCCCTTTCTGACGAGGCGAAGCAGAGCCTCCCCCAAAATATGGGACATGGGTTATTTTTAGCTACTTATTTTGAAGAAACAAAAGGCCCAGAAGGAACCTTGACTCTCCCCGTTTACCTGCCCAGAGGAATTGGGATGGAAAAATGTGCTTCTGGGAGAAAAATGTGCAGAAGCCCTCACTTGGCTGACAGGAAGGGTCCAAGCTGCAGCCAGGGCTCAGCACAGGCCTCCCCAAGACACAAATTATTCTGAGCCAAAGGCAGTGGAGACCCTGTGGGTTCTTGAGGAGCCTTCACATCTCCCTGGAAGGACTTACAGGACAACTCACCAGATGCTGCTTCCTGTGGCCCGTTGTTAGTGCCCTGCCCCCAGAGCCCTGGGCCCCTCTCCTGTCCTTAGCTCAGAGGTCACAGAGGACTCAGTCCTCTGTCTCAGACTCTGTCACAGGTGTAGGTGGGGCCCCCAGGTGAACATATGCCATTTAACTGGGTTGTTTCGTCCCGTCCACCTGTCCCACGTCGATTTGACGATCAGCCCAGCCGGCAGAACTCGGAGTGGGGGACAGTGATGCTGTGCACCCTGTGGACGGACCTTGGATCTTCTCCAGTGCAGCCTGAGGGCTCTCACACTGGTGCACGTGGTGTGTCCAGCCCGCAGGCTTCTCACACACGGGCTGTGGGCCGTGCTTTGTTTTTGCCTCCTGTTTCTGCTTCCCGTTGGATAAGTCACTTTCTTTTGCTGACTTTAAAAGGGACACACTGTATTTTCGTCTTGCATTGGCTGCTCCACGGCTCATTCTGGTGATGGATCTCCTTTATTTTTCCCGGGGCAGTGTCTCTGCCCTGGCAGGTGCGGCCTTGGCCTCTCCCTCCCCACGTCTACACCAGCGGCGTCAGGGACTCACTTCCAGGTTCTCCTGGCTGCCCGTTCTCCTGGCTGCCCTTTCTCCTGCAGCCCCAGGGCTGGGGACACCCGCCCCATCTCTGGCAGCCTCTCTCCTGCTTGTCTCAGCACAGAGGACTCGAGGGTCTGAGGACACTGTTATTCGTGTGACCTCATCGGAAGGTATTTGAGTGGATATGGAAATCTGAACTCCAAAGTTCTGTCCTTCAGGGAGTGAGAACAATACACCATTGTCTCATGTCCCATGTGGCTGCTGAGAAATCTGACGCTGCCACTGTGTCCCCTGGTCCTGGATCCTGTTCACTGTCACCACCCTGTGTCAGGGCTGAGTCTCCTTTTGTGTCTCCTGCAATGGTCCCCGAGCCCTGAGCCCTGCGGTCGAGATCTCTCCTTTCTCCGTGACCCTGAGGACTTGAGTCCCCATGTGTTTGTGCTCCGGTCCTGGCCTCCCACCCCCTCTTCCCGCCCCGCGGATCCCAGAACACTTGCCTTCGGTTCTTCCCCCAAAATGCATTCTTGTCCCTCCTGTGGCCTCCTGCTGCTTTTCCTGAGTGTATTAATTTGTTGCCACATCTGTCTTGGTGACTCTGCTTCAGGTTCTGGGTGACAGTGGTTCAACTTCTCAGGCAGCAGTCACCTTGCCAGTGGGCATGTCTCCCAGAGGTGTGCAGGGGACATGTGCCGGCCAGGCCTGACCTCACCTCACCTGGCAAGTTTGCGCCCCAGGGGGGGGCCACATCCCCCTCCCCCCGCGTGGGTGCACCCTCAGGAGAAACACACTGGGGGAGACTCCCCCGACCCCTGGAGAGAGAAAGGCCAGGGGCTCACATGCTGTCCCATCGAAGCATGTGCGGGTTTGGGATTTGACTCAGAGCCACCACTGGCTTTGGTGGCAACTGCTGTCACTGAGGTGGAGGGGCCAGACCAGAGAATGGTGAGGACGGAGCCCCAGGAGCCCACCACCCTCTCTCGGGCCCTCCTGACCTGCCTGCAGCTGCTCCCACAGCTTTGGAGACTCATTAGGTGGCTCCTGGAGGCCACACTCCCCTTCTGGCTTCAGGAGATTCTCCAGGGTTGATTCTGAGGAGGGGCAGCGACCCCTTTGCTAACAGACACGGGCAGCCTGGGCTGTGAGGTGCACAGGAAGCCTGGGCGGCTGGAAGGGCTCCGAGCATTCCCAGCGGTGCCTTGTGGGTGGAGGGGTCTCAAGACGGGTAGGGCCCTGGGGTGAGTTCATCACCGCAGCCCCAGCCATGCGGCAGTGCCGCCTGCCTTATCACCTCTCACTGCTGCCAAAGAAGGGCTGTGGGCAGCCCCAGGCACGCCAGGATCCCTGTGGTGGGCTCAGCAGCCATGAGGCCCCAGAAGCAAAATGGATGGACAGCCCCTGAAGTCCCACCAGATTTGCATGAGAACCGAGGGCAGATCCCAGTCTCAGTCACTCAGAGCCAGGCCCACTGAGTTTGGGGGTTCTGGGAGTCCCCAGGGGTGTCCTCCAGGCCCTCTGCTCACCCTCCCAGGAGCCTGGGACAGGCAGATGCCCAGACCGTGGGCACTGGCCGGAGCTAACGGGGTCCAGGGGCTGCCGTCACAAAATGCCACAGCCTGGGGTTCAATCCACAGACACTTCTGCTCTCACGGTCTGGAGGCCGGAGTCCAAGATCAGAGGCCACACGGCTGGCCCCTGTGCAGGCCGGGAGGGGCCCTGTCCCAGGCGCGTGCAGTCCTTGGCTTGCAGACTCATCACTGCAGGCTCCGCCTGTGTGGTCCCAGGGCATTCTCCCTCGTTGCTGTCTTCTGACGGGGACACCACCCCTAACTGGCTCAGAGTCTGCCCTGCTCCAGGTGACCTCATCTCAACTAACGACGGCAAAGGTTCTGTTTGCAAACAAGGTCACATTCACAGGGACTAAGAATTATGACTTCTATGTGTGTCCTTTGGGGACACAGTTCAACAGCTGTCACAAATGTGTATTCCCTCCCAAGAATGGGCCAGATGGTGGCCACAAAGGGATGTGCTCACCCGCGTCCCTGTTTCCTGTGAATGTGGCCTTCCTTGGGAAAAGGGTCTTGGCTGATGTATGTAAGTAAGGATCTGGAGATGAGACCATCCTGGGTTATCTGGGGAGCCCTCGATCCGAGGTGACAAAGGAGAAGTCACAGGAAGACAGAGCAGAGACCGAATGAGGTGGCCACACGCCCAGGACGGTCTGGAGCCAACAGGTGTTGAAGAGGCAGGAGGACCGAGCCTCCCAGCGAATGCTGCTGGGTGCTGACTCTGGGTTTCTGGCTCCAGGGCTGCGAGGTCATAGATTTCAGACGTTTGTGGTCACTTGTCCCAGAGACCCCAGGTCACTGATGCACACCCTTCCCTGCACCAACAGGAGTGTGCTCGCAGGCTGCTCTGCCCCCTCTTCCGTTTAGGTCCTGCCGCTCAGCTCTGTGCACAGTATCCTGGAGAACCCCTTCCCGCTTCCCTCCTTTCCAACAGCCGCACCCTCAAGTGAACTGTGGCTCTTATCAGCCCTCGTCCTGTCTGATCTCCTGTCTCTGCCCTGCAGGCAGCTCTGATAACACTGAGTCAGTGGAGTCTCAGCTTGAGAGTCCAGGTGTGTTGCCAGGGCCAGGTGGCTCAAGTTGATTGAAGCCTCATCCTGTGCCCCAAAAGGGCACGAGCTCGATTCCCGGTCAGGGCACATATCCCTGGGTTGTGGGTTTGATCCATGGTTGGGGTGCATGCAGGAGGCAACCAATTGATGTTTGTCTCTCTGTCTCTCTAAAATCAATAAACACATCCAATATCCTCGGGTGAAGATTGAAAACAAAGATGGCAGGTGCACAGAAAAAGCCCCAGAACCAGCAGGACCACAGCCGGGAAGACGGGACTTTGGTCAGCATTGATGAGTTGTCCCTCCTGGGGCTACCTCAATTCACACCTGGGGAGAGACACAGCTGGAAGGAAGCCTCTTTGTGGCCCTAGGCCTTCCCCTTCTCCCCAAAGGGATGCAGATGTGACAGCCAGAGCCCTGACAGCCTCCAGCTGACCATGAGGGTAGAAGCTGAAGCTAAGAGCAGAAGAGAAGATATGGACAGAGCCTGGGTCTCCGGTGACTTTGAGGAGCACTGCCAGCCTCTCACATGGCCCCGCAGACTCATTTTCGGGGCAATGACGGACCCTACCACGTACATATCACTGCACTTGGCAGCGAACCTAGGAGGCACCAGCTTGCTGAGCTCTGCACAGGCCCCCAAGCAGAACCCTGAGCAGGCTCTGCAGCAGCTCCAGGCTTGGAGCAGCCGCTCTGCCTTAGGGCATGGCCACTTTGACAGGGTGCTGTGTCTCTGGACAGGGAGGCCCACGTGGAGCCTGGGGTGTGCCCCACAGGAGGGTCCCAGCACGGGCTCTGAGCCACCCCCTCTCCTGGAAGTGCCTGGCCCCTTTGAGGACCTGCGGGGAGGCCTGCACCCGAGCCCTGGCAGGGAAGAGCACATGGGCAGGAAAGCCAGGCAGCAGGCACCCCAAGCTGGCCGTCACACACTGGGAGCTATCGATTCACAGGCCCCAGCCCTGGGCGTGTGCAGCAGAGCGTCACCGTCCGCAGAAGATGGGACACGGATCGGGTGAGCCGGTCCCAACCAGCAGCCCATGTGCAGGAGCAGGTGGCCCAGACCTTAGTCTTGGGCCCACACACCTGTCACTAGGTAGTGGGGAAGACTGACTGCCCAACGTCCGGGCCCCACCTGGGAGACAGCCCCATGGTCCCTCCAGGGGTGATGGGAACAGGTGGAAAAGGGGCCACAGCCTCAAGACCCAGTGTCTGGAGGAGCAGCTGCCTGCAAGCCTGCCATGCACAGAGGGTGATGCCCAGGCCAGGTCCCCTGGTGCATGCAGGGAGGCCGTGGGAAGGGGCTGGTGCCGAGGAGGCAGCGCAGTGTCTCTGCTCCTGGACATGCGTGCGTCTGCCCAGGTGCCTCCCTGTGGGGCTCTGTGATGGACTCAGGGGTGCGGCGGGGACCACGGCCCCCGTCCTGGGGGAGGCTCAGGAGTGAGGGAGATGGACCTTTACCAGAGTGCTAGGAAAACGAGGGCAACCCCCCCCCCCCCCCCC
>VMDR010009419.1:0-33488 GCA_007922815.1 Macrotus californicus
AGCTCAAAGAAGGGAGAAATGCAAAATAAAGAATTTTTCCGGCCAATTTGAATAAAATGATTGATTTTAAAACAATTAGTAGGCCCTGTCCAGGTAGCTCAGTTGGTTGGAGCATCATCCTGATGCTCCAAGTTTGGAGGTTCAGTCTCCGGTCAGGGTAGATACAAGAAGCAACTGAAGAATGAATGGATAAGTGGGACAACAAATCAATGTCTGTCTCTCTTGCTGGCTGTCCTTCTCTTTCAAATCAATTAGAAAAAATGACAAATGTTAAAGTGCTACTCCTAGTGCACGTTACTACACCTAAAATAAATCACTTTAAAACTTCACAAGTATTTCAGAAAGACAGTACCTAACATACCAGATCACATCATTGTTACTTTAAGGATCAGAGAGCAAAGGTACTATCAAGTACGACAGCAAAATGAAAAGTATGATTATCAAAGAAACCGTCCTTCTTTAGAGATCAGTGTTACATTTAGCCAGTATCTTTGTTGCATTAAAGCAGCACTGGGCCCTGACCAGTGTGGTTCAGTGGACTGAGCGCTGGCCTGTGAACCAAAAGGTCGCCGGTGTGATTCCCAGGCAGGGCATATGCCTGGGTTGTGGGCCAGTCCCGCTCCAGCTGGGCATGTGAAAGAGCCAGTTTCCCTCCTCTTTCTCCCTCCCTTCCCTTTTCTCTAAAGGTAAATAAATAAAACCTTAAAAAAAATAAAGCAGTGTTTGTTCTCAACATTTTTTTTTAATTGTGGTAAAATACATATAAAATGTACCATCTGAACCATTTAAAAAATATTTGTTACATGCTACATTTAAACAAAAAAAATATTTATTGATATGAGAATGAGCAATGAAGGGAGAGACCAAGACAGAGGGAGACTTGCTGTTCCACTTACTTACGCACTCATTGGTTGATTCTCGTAAGTGCCCTGGCCAGGGGTCAAAACGATAACCTTGGCGTGCAGGGACAAAGCTGTACCCGACAGAGCCACCCAGCCACGGCCTGAACCATTTTTAAGTGTACGGTTCAGCCGTGTTTAGTATAGTCATATTTTTGAGTAACTAATTTCCAGACCTTTTTAATCTCACAAAACAAACTCTAAACCTATTAAGCAACTCCTCATATTCCCTGCTCCCCAACTCCTTGCAGCCACATTGTACTTGCTGTTTCTATGAATTTCACTCCAGGTATCTCATAAGTGGAATTATAACGTATTTCTTTTTGTGAGCATGATGCTCTCAAGGTTCATCCATATTGTGGCACATGTCAGAATGTCCTTTGTTTTATAAAGTTCAATAATATTCCAGTATATGTTTGCAGCATATTGTGTTTACCCATTCACTGATGGACAATTTGCCTACTGTGAAGTGTCATGAACATGGGTATACAAATATTTCTTCAAGACTTTGCTTTCAGAAATGAGTAAGTGGAATTGCTACATCACATGGTAATTCTATTTTTCATTTTTTTTTTGAGGAATTACTGTTTTCCATAGTGGCAGCACTACTTTACCTTCCTACCAACATTCTACAGGGTTCCAGGCCCTCCACATCTGCACTGTTTTCTGGGTTTTTATTTTTGTTTGTTTAAAAGTAGCCATCCTACTGGGTGTGATGTTCTGTCAATCATTTTAAAAACAGCAGTGCTCAGGCCCGCCCAGGCCCCAACCTCTGGAGCAGGCACTTGGGAATCAGTTTTATTCATTTGCTTTTTAAAGTTCCTTGGTGTTTCTGATGTGTAGCCAGGATTAAGAATCTTTATATTAAAATAGATTAACTTAGAGGTGATTACCAATCTTATCATTTATTTCATCTCATGATTTCACTTTTCTTATGTTATACATATATGAACTAGAACTCATAAGTCATTGAGAACAAAGGAGATATCCTAGAATGTCCCAACTGAAAATGGCCCTATCCTGGCTATCTAATTGTTTAAAGCTAGACTGCTTTTTCGAGTGTCCCAATTATTACTCCTTCCTTCCTCCGAGAAGATAACCACTATGACTTCTTTTGTCATGGCAAGTTTAGTGACTGTTTTTGAAATTTGTGGTTTACTATGCATTACATCGTGTCTAGCTTCCTTTCATCAATGTTTGAGAGATTTAGCCACATTATTACCAAAGTTGTTCTTTATTGTGTGGTATTCTACTGCAGAATTAAACCACAGTTCACCTGTTCCTCTTGGGATCTTTGGGCTGTTTCCCACTAACTGACTGTGACGATTAGTGCTGTTATGAACATGTGTGTCGTGTGTGTGTCGTGTGTGTGTGTGTGTGCACTACAATGGGTATAAACCCAGAAGTAACATCGCTGAGTCACGGGAGACATTATGTTCAACTCAGGAGACACTGCTCTAAATTAAGACATAACCAAACTCATCACTGTATATCAATCTTTACAATAAGCTACTCAATACATGATTGGGACTAGGGAAACTTAAGGACTTGTTCATTTTGATAGGTGTGAGGATAGTATGGTGATTATGTTGGAAACACGTTTAAATGTATGCTCAAAAAATGTGGTGTGAACAGTCACGCCTGTGTATGTTAAATGGCTTGGGAATAAAACCTATACAGAGAAGCAAACATGGCAAAATGTTGACAACTGTTGGTAGATATATTTGTTTTATATACAAATAATACCCCTTTTATTACAAAATCATAATCATGTATATAATTCTGTAACATGACAATATCACACTCAAGCACACCATATGACATTTTAGGTGAAATGTTCAAATTGCTGCCCATCCCAGGGGAGACATTCACGTACCCCAGCAACCACACTCAAGTAGGCGTTACTTCTGCTAGACCCTGTATATATATACATATACGCATATATATTACTCTTTGTACTACTCTTTATACTGGTTTTCTACATGTTAAAAAATTAATAATGAACTTAAAGTGCACTGTGATTGAGGGCTACAGAAGGACTAGGAACAACCACTCTGATAGAACAGCCGATTCTGACAATCTGATGATCGTCTCAAATGATGCTGGACGTCCTGGTTTCTAGTGAAAGGTGAAGCTCTCTGTCCAGCAACGAAGGAGCATAGGTTGCCCCCTTTACAAAACATTCTTTGTAATTATCCCAGTCTCACTGTTCAGAGTATTTTAATTTTCTATTCACAAAGTTTTTGAAAAATAGCTTATGTGTCTTTTTATGATACTTGGCAATTTCTGCACTAGCTGTTAATTTCACTATTTTTTTTTACTTTCTCTAAAGCCTTTCTTTTATTATTCTTATTCTTATTAATAGAAAACAGAAAATGCCAACATAATGGCCTGGCAACACAGCCTAAGAGATTTTCACCTTATTTTCACAATTTTCACATAAGGGTGGTTCCACAATCAGTTGTAAGGTGTCAGAAATATTTGTTACTCGTTTAAATAGATTGGTTCCTTCAAGGTTTTCTCTAAAATCACTTACACTCCAACATAGTAAAGTATGGAGTTACAAATACTGGCCACTATGTATATCCTGTGTATATGAAATTCCACTGTTGTTTCTAGTGTTTATGATAACTTGTCGTTTTATTGTTATTTCTGCTTTCAAAAGTTTTTACCAACGGATACATTTCTAAAAAGAGAGACGGCATGGGCAGATGAAATCTCCTGTCAGTAAGAACTGAATATTACGTTAACAATCACCAGTAACAACTGCTCAAACACTGTACCATAAATGATTGTGAAAGTTCTGGTTTACTTTGATAAAGATAATCACAACAATGTCGCTTGTCAAATCATTCTATGGTCCCATGAGCAAGTTGCCTAAAATGAGATCTCTGCTCCCTATTCAACAGCTCCTTATAAAATAATCTTGGGAATTTTGGAGAAATTCTTTAAGACAATACATCACTTATGAATTTCTTTAAAATAAATTTATTTGATGAAAATGGTAAACAACAAAATTTCCTTTCTCATTCTTGTTCCCAGCCAACCAGGCTCCCTCCTTACTACTAGCAATTTCTCATATATCTTTTTAGAAATAATCTCATTTTTTTTTAACAGAACAAAAGCTCTGATCATTACCAGAGCTTAATTCATCTTGGAAAAATATCCCAGGGCAGCAGCCACCTTTCCCTTTAATGGCTGCATAACATGTCTCACGGGTATGGGCACAGGGATATTACATACAATGTTGCAACAAATGTCCTCCTAAATACACTGTTGCTTATACATGCCAATACCTGGTTGCCTCTTGTATGTGCCCTGATCAGGGGTCAGGGATGGAACCCACAACCTTGGCAGGTCAGGAGGATGCTCTAACCAAATAAATGAACGAAGAATAAAATTTCAAAATTCTTAGAAAAAGAGAGTCTTTGAGATGGTTGTGGAGATTTCAAAGTCATTTCTGACAAATATGCAAAGATCAAACATTTCTGGAAATGCATATATAACCTAAAAATTGTTCCAAAAATTACAAGAAACATAAAAATTTGCCTCTAATTCAAAGTTCCCCCTTTCAAAAACACCAGGACCACCCAATTCCTTGGGTTTGCCAAGAAAAAGGAAGGTTTAATTCCTCAATGATCACTACGTCAGTGATGCAGGCAGTAATAATTGCATTGTCCTATATGCACACTGAAGCCTCAAGGAATTAAGTTGATTAAAAAACAAAAATACTATAAGTTAATATATCTTGAGCCTGGAAGGCTCAATTCTAGACATAGTTGCATTTCTTGAGGCTTTGAGTAAAGATTGTTTAAAAAATATTTCCCATCCATTTCAATAAAAGGCAGAGAATAAGCTATTCTGCTGTGTGGTGGCACTTCTGGCTGGACTTCACAGTAGATCTTACTCATGCAGGGCAACAGTACCGCCCAGAGCCAAAGAGTCTGGATTTTGGGTGTCAACGGCTCCAGGCCTCAGAAACGGCAAAAGTACTCTGCCCTGTGATGAACTCACACTCTAAATCCTGCATCATCAAACGAGCTGTTTCCAATTCAAGGGAGAAAATGGCATCTTCAAATAAAATCAGGCTTCGATTAAGGGCAAAGAAGTAATCTAGAAAATGCATATTCTTCACAATCGATTCAATCTTCTCATTTGCTCCTCTCTACAGGCTAATAATGAGGTCTCCTTCCTGTCTAGACCTCTTCTCAGGTCTCTCTTTGACTGTACCTTCAACATTTCTGTCCTAGCTCACACTCCAATATAAACATTCTCGAGTGTCCCTAAAATTCTTCTCTTGACTCCGTTGTCTCCTCGCAGCCTCAATCTTCTCTCTTCTGCGCCCCACACTAGAGCACCCTGAAAAACGACATTGCCCTTCTTCCTCGCCACCTCTGTAAAACTCCCTTAACGTTAATGCTGTGTTCAGTCGTTAAATCCTCGGGTTCTTTTTGAATCTTACGTTACTTGACCTCTCAGCAACATCTGTCGCTATTTTGACTCTCTCGAAACTGTTCTCTAGTTTCCAGGACACATTTTTTTTCCAGATTCTATTGGTTGATTTATTAAATATTTATAAAGCACCTACAATAGTGCCAAGCCCTGAGCTAGAATTTAGGGGTACAGTCTCTTTACAGAAACTTCTAAATAGGCGATTGCAACATAATAACCTGCAACTACTGCTAAGCCAAAGATAAGAACGCCATGCTTAAAAAAAGAAAAAGAACAGGGTTTTAAGGGGACAGATAGGGCTGAGGGTCAGAGGGAATTCCAGATGCTACCTCCTTCATAATCCCATCTTCCGCTAACCCTTTCATCTTCCCCTGCTCTTCCTTGGCCTTTTTTTACACTCCATCACCAACTCCCCCTAAAGTGGGTGTCAGTCACTGCAAGACATCAGACACCTCTACACGAAGGACAGAGTATAAATTTGCATATTCTGAATAGTTTCTATTCTCCGTCCCCCAAACCATTTGTTTCGCTCACTCCCTTGTCACCTCCCACCTGGATGGATGCGGTTGTTCGGTCTCCGTCCAGTGATTTAAGGTCACACTGCTCAACCACGACCCGCAAGGACACAGACCCTTTCACGGCCCCTTGTCCATCTCGCTAGACTGGTCCCTCCCAGCCCCCGACGCCGCGCCAGGCACGCGGCTCTCCACGGTGCCCCCTACTCTGTCCCCCGACATGTCAGAACCCTCCTCATCGACACTCTTGCGTCTAACTTCCATTTGTTTCTCAAGGCACACAGGTTACTGCCTCCACCTAGGAGCCTCCCTCGCTTGCTTCCATCCACCCAGGCCCGTCTCGCAGGTCCCGAAGTCCCCTGTACCTACCTCGGCGTCACACGAGCTGGCCCCTGAGACCAGCCCCTCCTTCTGCGGCCCTCAGCGGGGTGGCCGGCGTGCTCCGGGGACCCGACGTCGGACGACCAGGCGACCGAGCCCGGGAGTTTCCCGACCACACATCGACGCCCGCAGCCGCACGGCACGCGCCCTCTGTAGGGCGCCCCGAAGCCGCGGCCCCCCGCCCAACGGGCCTGGGGGAGCTGCCCCCGCCGGGGCAGGCCGTTGTGCGGCGCCGACCCCTCGCCTCGGCCTCCCCCCATCCCGCCCTGGAAAGCGCCCACAGGGACAGACACACACCCAAAAGAGGAACCCCAAATGGTCAAGAGAAGAGCCACCCCCAAAAGAACATGCTGAAGGGTCTACCGAGGAGCCAGCCTGCATGTGGAAAGGCCGAAGGAAAGCAACTGCCGGCTCACCCGGGCCCCTAAGGGCACGGCGCGGCCTCTCCAACTGCCCCGCGGGTCGCCCGGCGTCGAGGGGGAGGGGAGCGGGGGGCAAACGGCCGCTCGCCACCCGGGGCCCCACGCACGGCAGAGACCCCGGGGCAGTGCTCCCAGAAGAAGTGCTCTTACCTCTTGCAAAAAGGATCGTCCCCTTCAGCTTGCACAGGATGAAATGGTGTAGGGCGGCGGTTCTCCCCCAACCGTCGCCGCCAGCTCTTGCCCTAATGGCGGCTCCTAGCGGGCAGCGACAGGCGCCTTTATAGGAGACCCCCCGCGGGCGGCCAGCTCATTGGCTCTAGCGCGTCACGTGCCCCCGGGCCCTGCTACAGAGACGCGGGAGGCCTGAGCTCGGTGGCCGCAGGGCCTCGAGTGCCGGTTGGAGTCCTTCACGCCCTGGGTGCACGGTTGTGAGCGCCGACCGAGTGCAAGGCCCCGTGCGGAGAGCTGGGGGTTGGGAGTCGGAGCGCCGCCCTGCAGGCCTGCGCCGTTAGAACAGCACCGCTAAGCTGTTATTCTGGAGGTTCAAGAATTTGGCTCGTGGTGTTCTCATCATTTTCATACCTTTCTCCAGCCCCTCCCCAGAGCTTTTATTTTTTACATGTAGTGAGAGCTTACTATTATGTAGCAGCTGAGGTCGGAGCCAACATGAGCTCATTGGGTTTTAAATGGCACTTACGAGCTGTTTTACCACAGCTGCCCGAGGAAAGTGAGTTAAGATTTTGAGTCCTGATGACGACCTCATCATAATTTGTAGACTCGTACTAGATGCACGTAAATATTTAGCACAGTAGTTGTCTTTTGGAGCCAACTGCAATGTTTCTAAATTCTTAATATAGTCATGGAGGCCTGATGGGGCAGGGAGGACAAAAACAGCTGAGGAGCGGCCAGCTAAACCGTCAAAGCCAATCAACCTCCAGTTTCCTGACGCGCAAATCTGGAGATCATTACAGACCTTGGCGTGTCCTAATTCAGTCACTTTTATTTGAGAGTAAAGGTCCCTGGGACCAGGTATTCACAAGAAAGCAACACACTAGTAGAGGTCACATGAATAACTGGAGCTGCAGGCATTTTTACATTAGAATGGCTCTTCTTATTCAAAGCACTGAAAAATGGCTCTCTTTAGTAAAAGACAGGATTAGAAGGCCTTATTTCTAACTAACTCAAAAGTCAAGAAATGTCAAATTTAAACAAATAATGGAAAAGTCAATACCATAGTGTCTACTTTATTCAGAGTTAATACTTGTGTTCTTGTTTTTGTTGTTTAAAATCTTATTATGCAAGGAAAAGGAAAAAACGTAGGGCGTGTCGGAGGTACAGAGCTAGGTGTGGCCCTCTCACCATGAAAGGTCGAAGGGAGGTCAAAGAAAGTAAAAGCCAGCAATGCGGCAGTGCAAGTGCAAATTTCTCCAAACTCAACTTTTTGGTTCTCCTCTTAAAGACCAATGGAGGGGAGAAGTGCGCGGTCCACAGAAAAGCCTGTGTGGGCTTTTAAAGAGCTACATCTTGTCATTGTTAACATCCTTAAAACTGCTCAATTACTTTTCGTTACCTTTAAGATAAAGATCAAAACCCTTAAGGTGAAATAATTTATCTATCTTCGGTTCCCCCCACCCCTCCAGCCATACCCCCACCTCCAGCCACACTTACCTTTCAGCTCTTAGCAGTGCTGTGTTCTCCCAGGGCTCTTATAATGGGCTTTTCTCTCTTCCCTTTCATCCCACACTCAGGTGTCAGCCTAAAGTCATTGCCTCAAGGAGGCCTCCACTAGATTAGGTCTTCCTGTTCCGCACTCTCATTACAACCTATTAGGAAGCACTTATTACAATTGTAATTATATAGCTAGGGTTATATTTAACATCTATTTTCCCCACTGGATAGTAAGCACTGTAAGTGCAAACTATCAGAAGCCTATAAAAGTGTATATATCATTGAGTACACTGTCCTTTAATCTTGTCAGGTGTGAAAGACTATGACAAATCATTCGAATTAAGGGTGTGGATGAGTGGGGAGGGGGAGAGTGATAAAACCAGATTTGAGTAAAAAAAAAACCACTTAAGATGGTTGTAAAATAAAGAATGTGAAGGAAGGGTTTTATTTGGTGTTAGAGTGGATGTGAAGATCATTTGGGGTTTATGGCTTAAGCCCCTGGAGGCGAGCACCATTACTGGAAAGGAAATTGCAGGAGGGAAGCAAGTTGGAAGGGAGGGGAAAGATCACTACTTCAGTTTTGAACATAATGAATTCTGGATGCTTGTGAGATATTTGGGTGATTTTATTTATTTTTTATTCATTGATTTTAGAGACAGAGAGGAAGAAAGAGAGAAAGAAACATCAATTCACGGGGGAGGGGGGTGGGATTGGCTGGGGTGGGGGGAGAGTGATGGGGAGAAAATTCAAACTGTAATTGAACAACAATAAAGTAATTTAAAAAAAAAAAAAAGAAACATCAATTCATTGTTGCACTCATCTATACAGTCGTGGGTTAATTTTTATATGTGCCCTGACCAGGTTCAAGCCCGAAAACTTGCCATGTCAGGTAGCCAGGGCTGGGCGGAGATTGTAAATAGAGAGTTTATTATACAGTTCTAAATAGTGGAGGTTGAAGATGGGAAAAGACGGCAGGAAGGAGGGTAGGAGAGTGAAAAAGGTTTAGAGTGTTATGGGAGAATGTGCAGAGGTGTTGATAAGACAGGTATTTGGCGCAGTTAAGAATGAGAAATTGGTGAGTGTTCATGGGGAATTAGTATAGTTCCTTTATTCCAACACTGAGATTTGCCAAGGATGTATTACAGAAAGATGAATGAGAAAAGTAGCTTCTAAAATATTGAGTCCTGGCAGGGCAGCTCAGTTGAGTAGGGTGTCATCCATATGGGCCAAGGTTGTGGATTTGATCCCTGGCCAAGGCACATACAAGAATCAACCAATGCATAAATTAGTGGAACAAATCAATCTCTCTCTCTTACACAAATCAATCAATATATATATACTGAAAAGAAAATGTCTGAAGACCAGGATAGTAAGACTAGGATATTACAGAGCTATTCTATGTAATTTGGAAATAGTTGTAATTATGGTTAAATTATTTTTTTCTTTTATTGATTCCAGAGACAGGAAGGGAGGGAGATAGAGAGGGAGAGAAACATCGAGTGATCGCCTCTTGCATGTGCCCCAATGGGGGACTGAACCCAAAACCCAGGCCTGTGTCCTGACCCGGGAATGAGACCCATAGCCTTTCAGTCTGCTGGATAATGCCCAACCAACTGAGCCACACCAGCCAGGACCATAATTATGTTTTATTTTAAGCATCAAACATAGGTACATGAAGTATGCATTTTTTGTCAAAATCAAGATATCACATAAATACAGTGAAAGACATTTTAAAGTTTTCATCACTCTACCATCAGACTCAATAAGAGGAAGCCCATCTTTCTTGTCTCCTGTGGATTCACACATCCCCAGAACTCAGAGTTAAAGAATTTAACTTTGCAAACAGTTTTGTGTAAGAATCAGGAGGCACAAAAAGCAAACAAAATACAACCAGAGACATTGAAATTAAGAACAATCTAACAATGGCCAGAGGGGAAGGGGGAGGGAACAGTGGGGGGAAGGGTTTCCAGGAAACCCTTCCTATTAATCTTAGTGAATTCTGACCCCTTGTCCAGACCTAAGAAATTCTAAAGATATGTTTCTGTTAGAGAATTACATGTTGTAATTCTGTCACCTTTTACATTGTGATTGACACATAGGTAAATTTTACAGCATACACAAAGACTCTGGAGGTACATATAAGCATTAGAAGAATTTTATTTTCACAAATTGGAGCACAGTTCAAGAGAGGGGCCCTGGCTGGTGTGGCTCAGTGGTTGAGTGCCGGCCTGCGAACCAAAGGGTTGCCAGTTTGATTCCCAGTCTAGGGCACATGCCTGGGTTGCCCTCAGTGAGGGGCACAAGAGAGGCAGCCACACATTGATGTTTCTCTCCCTCTTTCCCTCTCCCTTCCCCTCTCTAAAAAATAAATAAAATCTTTTTCTAAAAAAAGGGGGAAGATTCTTATTTGTTTTGGTTTATATTCCTTTATTTTATTGTACTTTTGAGAGATAATTATTGACACAGATACATTTTAAAATATTATTAGTGGTTAAAAGATTTTGACTATATTTAAATTTAATATAATGTATATAGCTAGTCTCAAACATATAGCCTTTGTGTATTTATTTACCTAGAGATGTTGATTGAGATTCTCAGATAAGTTAGAATGCTTATATTTCTTCATCCTAAGTTTTATCAGTAAGTGAAGCAATTCAAATTATAAGTGAGTTTGATTGCTTATTCATTTGTTTCTTAGGATAACAGAATAAACAAGTCATCACTAACTTGGAAAACATGTGCCTTTCAGTCTATTTCAATCGGTGTTGTTGATGTCTATTTTATAAAAGAAAACCATAAAGATTTCTGGGAGTTTATTTGAGCCACAATAAACGACATATGCTGGGGAAGCAAGATCTCCAATCCTCCCAAGAATAACAGTTGTGCAGCTTGTTCTATGCATTTGAACCTGAAGATTACGTCGAGATGGGGAAAAGCAGGGCAGGGACTGGATTACAGGATGGCACACAGTTTATGTGCTCTCTTGAGGGTGGTTATGGCTTATTTCAAAGGTGTATTAACCTCAATGAACAGAAACAATGGACAGGGCTTCCTTAAGGCAGAGAAACCTTTTAATAAAAAGTTATATGCCAAATAAACAAAGTTATATGGCTGGGGCGTGACTACCCACCACTAACTGCCCAGTTAGGAATTTATGACCAGATCACCCCATGAAGTTAATTTCCATAGAACTCCTTTTTTTAAATCCACATTTCTATACAATAATTGTTGAAAAATAGTTTTGTTATTTTTCACCTTAATTTATGTAACAAATACCTGAGTATAGAATCTAATTGGTGAGCCTACCTTTTTTTTTTTTTTTACTTTTAATTAGTTTTTATTACATTTCAGTAATAAGTTACTTAAATGGATGACATTTAGTAACTTATTAAGGTCAATTAAAAACAAAACAAAACTTAGTATCCCAGGTGGGAGGTTTCAGCTTCAGAGTGTTGGATCATGTCCCTTGGGCCATGCCCATGCCAAAGTGTCTGTCCTTGGAACATGGGGAACCTTTCTCTACCCAGGCCCTGCAGGGCATTTGGTGCAAAATGATGAGGTCGGTGGCGTGAAGGGCTCTGAAGCAGCTGAAACAGGGTTCTATAACCTTTTCCAAATATTAGTTCCCTTTTCAGGCAAAGAGTCAGAGAAAGGGAAACTAGACATGAGGCTGCCCGGCTGGGAGGACAAAAAGAGAAAGGCAAGGGACTATAAGTTATGAGGGAAGGAGAGGGACGTGACTGGAGAAAGAAAGCCTCCCTTGAGACCCTGGAGGTCAGGCAGCTCTGCGTGAGGACCAGGTGTCCAAGATGGGTGGTTGAACAGCAATGGAAGTGAAAGTCTCTGGAGTTTAGGAGACTGAGAAACTAACTGGGAAGCACGAGGGTCCTGCAAGCATGTCCGTCTCTGAGGTTCTCCTTCTAGACATATTCATTCATTCCCTTCCACCCTCGCCTTCCCCGTCTCTCATTTGTCCTTTATTCACTAAATGAACAAAACCACGTACCTGAAGTAACTGATGGCATAAAGTCAGGCTTTGCATTGAAATCTAGATTGAATTTGATACAAATCAGTAGATCAACTTGCAGAAAGCATTTCACCAGTGACTTGAGATTTTCATATACAACAGCATTAAATAACAGGGAATCAAATTATTCTATGTTTGGTTCTCTTCCAGTTCCTCTTGTTAAACCCAGGAGAATATCTCAGTTTGGTGCTGGTATATCTTGAATACGAGGCTCAGGAAACAGCATTATTTTTGTTTTCTTTCTGTAAAGACTTTTTAATTTTATTTGTTTTTTAGAGAGAGCGGAAGAGAGGGAGAAAGAAGAGGAAAAAATCTCTATGTGAGAGATCCATCAATTGGTTATCCCTCGCAGGCGCCCAACTGGGGGACCTGGCCGCAGCCCTGGCTGGGAATAGAACTGGCTACCTTTTGGTTCGCAGGCCCAGGCCGCTGAGCCACACCAGCCAGGGCAGGAAACAGCGTTCTGCTGTAGAGACCGCACACAACGCTTTGGAACACCCTGGCCTAGACCAATCCGAAATTTTGACCTACTACCCGGTTGGCATACACCCACAATGTTTATGTAATGAGTGACATGGCTAAAGCAATGCTTTTACACGTAATTGTTATTTTTTTTAATCGTTTTTTAAACAGATCGGTTATTTAATTAGGTTTTTCAAAAAAAATTTAGAACTTCATTTTGTGAGGATAAAGGCCATTTGTGAGAGCAAACGCAGAGCGGAGGTAGCCCTGAAGCTGGGATTTGGGGCAGAATTTGCGAGTTCACGGCTTTCTGATGAACCTTGCGTGGCTCTGTGATCTCGTATTTCTCTTTCTCGGTGTCAAGGATCTCCCCCTCCTGCTTGCGCAGCTTCTCCTTGAAGTAAGCACCAGTGAGATGCTCGGGGATTTCCACACCGCTGATACCAATTTTGGTGGAGGTGGCGATGCCAAATTTCTGGTGTGTTCTATGCAGAGGACCTCGATTAAGGGCCAGAGGTCCAGACACCAGTAGCCGGCCACTGCTCAGCTGCTGCAGGGAAACCACCCTCCTGCCTCGGTGGCGCCCAGGAGGACGATCAGAAGGGTCCTGGGAGTGATGCCGGCCCGGTTTTCTCACGTGCTGGCGGGAGGGTTTCTTGCTGTGGCTCAACAGCTTTGGAGGCACGTCCTCAGGAGGACAGTATGTAGGCATTTTGCGGAGTTCGGGTACCGCCATTCTCTTGCCACCAGCTGGTTTAGTGACAGTAGCCGTAACTTTCTCCTTTTTCTTTCCAATCCTGGGTTTAGCTGCGGAATACTTCCTCTTGTACATGGCCTTTCGGGAATACATAGCTGACCGGGAATACCTGCCAACTCCTCTGCCTAGCACAGGGTTTCGGCTACGGTGGGGCTTCCCCTTCTTAGGCGTCTTGGCCTTGAGGTTACCCTTCTTTTAACCTTGCCACCAGCATCTGCCGCCTTGGCTCGGGGTTTCTTCTCCTTAGTATCCGGCTTCTCAGTTTTTTCACCCGCCATCTTGCGAGATGGGAAAAAGAAAAACTTAAAAATCTTGTTTAACAATTTGTGGTATGACAATGTAAACTTCTAGTTTGGTTTATTTTGGTATTTGGTTTTAATGGAGTCCTCGCTAATAAAGATACTCACCAAGCTAGACAGATTCAAATAGAAATACATTGTTGTCCATAGTTACTAAATTTTGATACTCATTTGGTAACTCAATTTACCAATTTTGCAAAGTTTCTGTTAATTCTGACTCTGGTAAATTTGTTTCTTTCTTGGTGTGTCAACAAATGTTTTGTGAACTAACTGAAAAATTATGCATTTTTTAATGTTTTAACAAATAGTTTCAAAATCCATTGAAACTTCTAAACAAATGATATCTGTCTCCAAGTGTTTTTACTATGCAGGTGAGACTTTAGAAGTAGCAAGTTACATCATCGTAGGTTACAAAAATTAAAAATAATTTTATACATCAATTTTCAAAATGTTCTTTTCACAGCATGAGTTTCTTTCATTATTGTTTGGGGGAGGATGAGTTTCTTTTTAAAAGCAGATACTTTCTCATTCATTAGATGACTGTTTGTAACATATTATTAGATTATCATACTGTTTTTACCTGGCTGATGAAAATTTTCTGACAGTTTTGTCATTTTCTTATTACCTTCTATTTGCATTATTATTATCATTATTTGCAATTCTACAGTACATCATCTGTATTGTATTTTGTGTTTACCGCCCCAGCCTTATTATTTTATTATGTGTCTCCTTTTCAGGAAACTTTTAAAGTCAAAAAAGATAATATACTGTGTGGTTTTTCTGACATGAACAACCAGCTCTCCAACACCAAGTGAATCTCCAATGCTCTAAGTTCTGACACCCACTTCCGGGAGTGACGCAGGCCCCACGGGTCCAGGGCTCAGTCCCACAGGTCTGCCCCTACGTCAGATGCCAGCTGCAAGTGGAGTGCCCAGGCTACCACACTTCTGCCCGGCAGATTACAGATTTGAGGGTTCCCATGGCCTCCACCTCGGCTTTTTAATGTGTCATAACAATTCACAGAACTCAGAAAAACACTCACATTTCAAGGCTTGTTATAAAGGAAGCAACTCAGGAACAGCCACGTGGAACAGACGCACAGGGAGAGACGTGGGCAGAGGTGAGGGGGCAGAGCTTCCAAGCCGGCTCCTGGCCACCCCACCTCAGGACACGTACTGACCAAGGGGCAGCTCTCTGCACGTCCTCCTTTTTGAGTTTTTACGGAATTTAATCTCTAGGACCCCCGCCCCTCCCTGGAGGTCAGGGTGGGGCTGAAGTTTCTAATCAAGTGTTTGGCCTTTTGGGAACAAGCTCTTAATCTGAGGCTGTCTAAGCAACCACACCCTTCTCTACCCTGTTAGCAGGTGTGGCTGCAAGGGGCTTTTAAATAACAAAAGCCATTCCTATCACCCCCATCCTTCAGGAAGTTCCTAGGGTTTCAGAAGCTCTGTGCCAGGAAGAGGAAAAAGTTCAAATAGTTGTATTTTTATTATGCCATGTAACATTCTGTGTGGGTCTTGACCAGGCCCGGTATAAACTGAACCGAGCTGGGCTCACAGTGAGTGACTGAGTATGGGTGCCACTGCTAGCTAGCTTCAATTTACCACCAAGGCATCTCGCTGCTCCAGTTAGGTTTTTAACTGCAAGGAACAGAATCCACTCCAGTTAATTTCAATAGTGAAAGGGTTTTGTTTTGTTTTTTTAAAGGATATTAGGGAGCTGACAGAGTTGTTGAGAAGTTTAGGGAAACAGACTCAAGCAGTATAGATTTTAAAGGCTTTCTTCAGAAGAAAAAATTTTGTAACCACATGAGGGAATGGATGTTAGCTAAAGTTATTGTGGTGATCACTTTGCAGTACATAGATGATATCAACTCATCAGTTACACACGTACACAATGTTATAGGTCAATCATATTGCAGTAAAACTGGAAGAAACTAAAAACAAAAACAATTTCTAGAACAAAAGTGATGTCTACACCTTATCAGATATAAAGATGACACATCCTTCTGGCCCCAGACGGTGTGGTGCATCTTCTTCGTGTCAGCAGTGTCCATGCATGGGTTGTATGTCACCCCAAAGGGGCTATGTTTTAAAGAGAAAAAACAAAGACCAAAGCATCTCAATTTCTGCTCCCCCTCCCTGCACAGGCCTTCCCATCACCCCCTGCTCTGTGATTTCTCACTGGATGTCTCTTCTTGCGCTCCTCCCCGCCTCTCAGCATGGTTGGAATTCTCAGTCTCTGTCTCTGTGGGCTTCCTGCTCAGGTTTGCAGGGCCAGGCCTCCTTGCCTCTGTCCAGTGTCGGGCCCACGTCATTGTTGCCTCCAACTACTGGTCAGTCACTCTCCCGAGGGCTAGTTACTCTACAGGTTCTGTACCCAATTTTCTCAATCAATAAGCAATTCTTGGGCACTAGCAAGGTGTCTGAGAATTTAACTCAATTCTGGACACTGTCTACCCGGAGCGAGCATCAGATTCCACAGGTTGGGAGCTGAGTCCTCCCATCCCTACCTCAGGTGCCAGTCAAAAGCCCAGGTCATTCCTTACGCTTCTGACCAACTGACTCTAAATCAGAGCTTCCCACACCCTCTCTTTACATTCGATCAATTTGCTAGAGTGATCCACAGAACTCAGGGAAAAAAATTTACTTACGCTTACTGTTTTATTACAAAAAGATATGATAAAGGATACAGATGAACATCCAGGTGGAAGAGATGCACAGGGCAAGGTATGAGGGAGGGACTCAGCGCTTCCATGCCTTCTCCTGGCACACCACTCTTCCCAGAACCTCTGGCCTGGAAGTTACCTGAACTTTGGGATTTTTATGGAGTCTTCATCTAGGCATAATTGATCATTAACTCCATTTTTTAGCCTTTTTTCCTTCTCAAGAGAATGTGGAGTGGGGTTGAAAATTCCAAGCTTCTAATCATGGCTTGGTTTTCCCTGCGACTAGCCCTTACCCAGGTGCCTCATTAGAACAAAAATGCTCCTACCACCCAGGAAATTACAAAGGTCTCAGGAGGCCTAGATCAAGAACTGGGGTTAAAAAATAACTTTAGAGCAAAAGATGCTCCTAGTGCTCTTATCACTTGGGACATTACAAGGGTTTCAGGAGCTCTGTGCCAGGGACTGGGGACAGAAGCCAATTCCCATGACCTCACACCTGTTTACTTGTTTCCCTCTCACTGACCAGCCAGCTACGAGGTCTGTATCCTAACCCTGAGGCTCCACTCCAACCTGCTCGATAATGTCGAGAATTCCGTAGGCTCACTGTCATTTTCCCGATGCGGAGATGCAAAGGCAATGGGCTCAAACCCAGGACCCTTTGTTGTAGGTTCAGCTCTGTCACGAACCAGTGGGACTTTGATTGATTTCATTTTCCTCTTTTGTGAAACAAGAACGCTGAATTTAACCTCCGATTTTACTTCTAGTTCTTTCCTTTTATTTTTAAATTGAGGTAATATTGACATATAACATTATATTGGTTTCAGGTATACAACATAATGACTCAATATTTGTACGTATTGCAAAATGATCACCACAGTAAGTCCAGTTAACATCCATCACCACACATAGTTACAAAATTTTCTTTTCTTGTATTGAGTTTCTTCCAGTTCTAAAATTCTGTGAGTCTACAGTCCCTGCCATAGCATTGTGACTTTCTGGATTTTGTCCTAGACCTAGGCTACCTCTCCGGCTCCTGCCTCTGTCCTGCTTTCCCTTCCTCAGCCCCTGCCCAACGTGTGTCCCTGAGGCTCATTCATCAGCACAGTCTCTCCTTCTAAATACTGTGTGGCCTGGTCCTTCGGCGTTTATATCACGTTATCTTTTATGTGCACGTGTTTTATCCCCTCAGATGTATTTCAAGGTTAGAGCACTGTCTTGTAACCCATATTGACCTTTCCAGGTCACCTGGACCGATAGCAAATATTAATTTCTTCATTGAAGAGTGTCTTGAGAATGTATGCACCATTGTTATGAAAGCTTTAAAAACAAACAACCAAATGATGAGTAAAAATAGCTTTGGCTTGCCTGACTGTACTTGTTTCAGTGTGAGGATGCTATGCATTCTTCCTTTATACTCCTCCCCGTGAGTTCCCTTCAAAGAGCTGTTTCTATAAACCTTTTGAAAAAGTTATATTCTTATGGGAACTACTTCTTCTTAAGCATCCCATTAAACCTGTCTGTTATGTTATTTGGTATTTTATTTTGTTTGTTAGAGAGTTACTCAGAATTGTAGGTCATTCATTGCCCTACTCAAAACCCTCCAGTGCCTCCCTGCCCCCCTCAGAGCCCCCAGTGCCAAGTGTGAGTTTCTAACAGTGACCTGCACCGAACTGGACCCCGCCCCCTCTCTGACCTTGTCACCCCTTGCTGTCTGCTCCCCTGGCCTCCTTGCTGCTCTTCAGTGGTGTCAAACATATGTCTCCTTCTGTTCCCTTGGCCTGAAATGCTCTTGCCCCCCAAATATCAGCATGGTTTGTCCCTTCACTTCAGGTCTTTTATTGAGGGGCCTTCCCTGACAACCCTCTGTGAAGAGGGACACACGCCGCCTTGCCAGTCACTCCCCATCATCCCTGCTCTGCTCTGTTTCTCTTTGTAGAATTCACCGTCAACCACCATACTTCACCCTTGCTCCTCGGGTCCCAACTAGTATAACGCCCATCGGAAACAGGAACTTTGCTTGTTTCTTTCTCTATTTTTGGCACAAACTAATATCCAATAGTTACTCTTATGTTACATGACTATACAATGAAAAAAAAATTGACTTGAAAAAAATATTGTCGTAAAGAAGGTCATAATTTTAGTTCAATAAATTACAGTTCAGTAATTGTGTTTCTGCTGCTAGTTTTTTTGCTGCATTAGTGATATAATATTGATAGAATGAGTAAAGGTTTATAAAAAATTGGATACATTGAGAGTATTGGTTCAAAGTTCTAAAAATATTAACGTTTCGTTTCATTGATTTTAATACCAGAAGTGGTTAAAAATGACTTCTTTATGTGACCACTAGGTGGCAGGATATGCACACGTACTTCGCAAATGGGGGCGCTGACGTCAAATTCACGGAGAGCGGGCAATAATAGCAATATTAATCCCTCCTGTTCGAACAGTACTTTCTAGTAGACAAAATACTTTCACAAGCGATGTCTCATGATGCTTCTGTGAAGTAGGGAAGACAGGTGTTTTTATCTGTTTATTTTTAAACTATTTTCTTGTAAACAGGTTAAACTGAGGCTCAGAGTTTGAGGGATTTGACCAAGGAAGTAAACAGCAGAGCTAGATCTAGAGCCCATGTCCTGGCCTCCTCCTCCGGGGTTCTTTCCACAATTCCCTCAGTGAGGGGAAGGTGACCTTTCAGGAAATGTGATTTTGGTTCTAAACTTGCCCCCATGAAACAGTCTGAGAATAACAATCCTTTTTAGCTTCTTAAAAACAAAACAAAACAAGACAAACCCAAACCAATAAAGCTTTCCAACCTGCCCTTTGGATTTGGGATGGATCCTGAATGCATCTCCTTTTGGATCTCCTCGAACATCAGGGAGTTGGGGGTGGGGGTGGAATCGTGTAAGTTATGAAGCAGACATTCTCAGTGGGTAGCAGGGTGTCTAGTCATGTGACAACATAGGTTTCTGCCTCTTACATGGTTGAGTGCTGTGGGTGTAATTTTGTGTGAAAAACAGGGGTGTGCAGTTCCCATTAGTGTTAACGGGAACTGCAGTGAGCCTTGGATGGTTTGGGAACACTAAAGTGGAACAGCCGCAAAATCACCTACATGTCAAAAATACCATTAAACCCATTAAATATTGTGTTAAGTTTTCTAAGTTCATGACAAGCAACCAGGTTTCCATTGGCAGAAATATGACTTAACAAAGTCTACTTCATCAGTTGTTCTTGCTGTAGTGCCGTGTTGCTTATTAAAATAACAGGTTTCGAGGCGAGACTCTGGGGTGTGGTCCTGGTTTAGCTGCTTACTGTGTGCGTGACCTTGAGCACGCCATCTCACTCCTCTGAAGCTCACTTTGTGTGCAAAACTGGTTATCACATGACCTGGTTTACAGAGTTGGCACGAAGATGAAATGAGATGTTAGTTATAAAGACAGTTTATAAATGAAAATCCCTGAAGGTGAGGTGATTGTTATTATCACAGAGGTGGGGAGAACCCTGGTTTTTTGTAAGCTGGAGGACCTCAGCTTTGTCATTACTTGCTGTTGTCCTTGGGTTACTTTACTCAGACTGCTAGACCTCACTTTTCTTGCTGGAAAAAAAAATGAAGTAATCAACAACTCCTTTATTGATTTATTTTCTAAGTGCCAGTGACCTAGGTCTTTATAACTGAGTTCTTTATGTAACAACTAACTTAATCTCTATACACATTTCTGAAGTACATTTGTTAACATAGATTGATTATTAAAAATCTCAGCATTTTAGAGCTAGAAGAGCCTTAAAAATAATATGGTGTAAGCACTTTATTTTACACACGAAGAGAATAAACTCCAGAGGTGAGGTAAAGTGCTTGAAGTCACATGCTCATTGTAGGCAGAACCAGTGGCCAGGTTCCAGGATATTTCATTGTCTCAATTCCTATAATGGTCAATTCAGAGAAGTATGAAACAGAGAGGTACTCTTATACCCTTCAGTCTAGTTGGAGGAATAAGTGAAGATAGCCTGAGGCAGTGACGCTGTGGTACTCGCAGCTCAGGAGAGAGCAGAGAGGTGGGAAAGAATAATGCAGGTGGAGTGATGACAGAGGGCTTCCTGGAAGAGAAGAGATTTGAGTTGGGCCCAGAAAAGCAACTGTGCCCGAGGAAGCAAAAAGAGAGAACAGACAATCCAAAAGGAGAACATGGCATACATGAAAGAGGGGAGGAAGAGAAGAAGACGGAATTTGTAGGAGTTAAACTTCCTGTGAAGGAGAGGTGGCAAATGGGGCAGGGTAAGTGGTGGGTAGGGACTGGAGGCCGGGGACCTGGAATACCAGGCAAGGTTTCTTCTTAATTCTACAATCCATAGGAGCTATTGATCAATTAATCCACTCATGTGTTTAACACAGATTTATCCGGCATCTACCGTGTGCTCAGCCAGGCATTGGATTATGTAGTGCTAAACAAAAGGTGCTTTGTCCCTACTTTCAGGCAGGTTTGATCTAGCATGGGGAGATGGATGATAAACTGGTAAAGGAATTACATATTGAAAAATGCTTTGGAAGTCATGGACAGGGCGCTGCGTTAGAGAGTAGCAAAGAATGCCTTCTTACACAGGTCAGCCAGAGACAACTTCTCTGGACAATTAGTAGGAGGTCCACGTCGCTAGAACTCTCTCAGCATGAGGGGCTGGAGGACAGGCTGGGAGGGAGCGGGAGCTGAATAATGCCTGGCCACACTGCAAGTGCAGACGATCTGCTAAGTGCGTTGGAGGTTTTGAAGCAGGTAGGTGATATGGTCTGATCGATCTCTCTCTCTCTCTCTCTCTCTCTATGTCTCTGTCTCTCCCTCTCTCTCTTCCCTCCTATGGCACCCACAGGAAACTACTACAGAGAGGGAGGAGTCCAGGATGACTCCAGGCTTCTGGGTGTTTGGTGTTGCCATTACCGTGTCGGGGAAGTCTGGGTTTGGAGGGTGGTGGTGCTGAGATCAACAGTTGGAGTTTGGTGCCCTGACCGGATAGGCCAGTTGCTTAGAGCATCATCCTGATACTCCAAGGTTGCAGGTTTGATCCCCCGTCAGGGCCCAAACAAAAATCAACCAATGAATGTGTAAATAAATTGGAATCAATGAATTGATGTTTCTCTCTCTCTAGCTCTCTCTCTCTCTCTTCCTCAAACCAATCAATGAATTTTTAAAACAGATTTAGAGTTTGAACATGTTAAGCTTAAATGCTTGTGAAATGTTCAAGCAGAGGCTCAAGCAAAGGTAGCTGGAGGGAGGAGTCTGAAGGTCAGAGGAGGGTCAGGAGAAAAGAGACAAATTTGGAATCGTCAGCATACAGATTACAGCTAAACCCCAGAAATCGAGAATTCTCCCAGAAAGAGGGTGTAGAGTAGAGCTGTGGAAGATCTGCGAACCGAGGCATGTGCTTTTTAGCTCATTTGTGGGAAACCGATCAGTCCTTTGCCTTCTGTTTTTTTCCCTTATTCTCACCTCTGCCGCCCACCTGTTGAAAGAGAGGCAGGAAGAGCATGGCTAACTAGTGTAATTTCAGGGCAAAACTGTGTGATGCTGCCTTCCCAAAGACTCTCTCAATCTGTCAACTGATGCCTGGCTTTCCATGATTACACATTCATTCCTTTACGCATTAAAACCTACATATTCTTTGGGAGAAGTCCTTCATAACCTTTTCCTTTACACCTTACTGAGAATTTGTTCATCAGATACTTTCCTCAGAGCAGGCTATGATGCAGCGGGTGATCGGAGTGTGGGAGAACAAAAGCATGAAGTTTGGGGCATGCACTGGGCAGGCTGAGTAGGTAAGGGCGACCATGAGAATGTGGGGACCCTGAAGCCGGACCACGTCTGCACTACGGCTTTGCATGGGAGGGAAAAGCCCGCCGTAGAAAGATTGCTCCCTTCCCTGCTGGGCCCGAAAACTCAGCCACAGACTCTTTCCCTCAGCCCTGTGCGCCCCCGATGGAATCTAAGCTGACATGCCCTTCTCCAGAATGAGAAGTGAAAGGGACACCAGTGACATACAACAGATGGCTTCGCAATATTTAAGAGGAAATCTATCGCATGGGCTCTGCAGGGTTTTAAGGGCTATTCTGAAACTTCTGCTTCCTTGAAGGGGATGATTATTTTCACTGGCCTGTGGCTGTTACCTTGTCTCGTCTCCACTGCCACCATCATCAGTCCAGCAGTAGCCCCACGGTGCCTCCTAGCCAGGCTCCCCGAAGCCCTGACCTGCTCCCAAACCATTCTGCTAGCACTGCGATCAGAGTGAGGACTTCAAAATGCAAACACGCTTCTCGCCCTTCGGTGTCTTCCTGCTGCTCCTTGGATAAAAAACTATCAAGCTCATGGGGAAGTAAACCATGGGATAAGGAATATAGTCGATAACACATGTGGTGTCCGGTGGGTATTAGACTTACTCAGGGCATTATTTTGTAAGTTATGTAAATGTCTAACCACTATGCTTAAAACTCATATAATATTGAATGTCAACTGTAATTGAAATTTAAAAAAAATTTGTATAATAAAATTTTTTAAAAACTGTAAAGCTTTTCTTTATCTGATTATTGCCATTATTTTCAGCTTCATCTCATCCCTATCCTTACTTGCTTTGCTCTCTGAGATCTAGGTGAACTGATATTCATTCAGTTTTTCCAGCTCCACAAGCCCTCTTTTTGCTGTTCCCTGGGTCTGGAGTGCTCTCCCTGTCCCCTCCCCTCTCCCCCACTCCTTCCCTGCATCTTGTCACCCTTCCACCCCCAGTACACAGAATCACCACTTCATTAGGGACAGTCTTGACTTCTCCCCCTCCCCCCGAATCAAACCCTCCTATGTTCAGCCTTATGGCACCGTCTACCTTGTCTGCCTAGGCCTTGTGAGAGCTGTAAATATGTGTGTGTGATTAATGTCTCTGCCTACCAGACTTTACTCTTTATGAGGGCGGGTACCTTGATTGTGGCGGCATCCCTAGCATCCAGCTGCCCTTGGCCTGTTATGGGGTCTCATTGTATGTTGGCTGAATAGATAAAATGGACATATGTTGCCACTAATTATTGGATTACCAAATGAATTCTAAGACTTCTCAGCATGAGTGTCTTCTATGTGGCTCTTTAAGTTTTGAAAAGCAATTGATTAGTAATAATACTTGTCTGATTCTCCCCTCTAGCGGGGGCTTGTTCCTGGAGCCCAGTAAGGAGAATAATGTTGCTTATCTGTATCCACTTATGAGCATCAATTTCTTTTTTCATCAAAATTTATTTTTAAAATTTATCTATTGTATTTTTTCCATTACTATTTAGCCCCCTCATACTGCCTTCCCCCCAGCAATCACCGCACTGTTATCTGCGTCCATGAGTCCTGAGCATCAGCTTCTACCCCCAAACAGGAGGACGGAAGTTCTCGCAGGCCCCAGGAGCAATGATGTTGATTTTGTAGGGCAACTGCAGGACAGGTCTCTCTGTGGCTGTCACTTACGAGTGAAGAGAAAGCCCAGGGAAGGTGATGCGCCCCCACCCCTTACAGAGCCACTCCCAGCCCCTCACTCACACCTGATAATGTGCACTGGTTATTTGAGAATGTGCTTGGCCTTCCTGAAATAAAAAAAAAATGATATTAAACACAATCACTCTAAGTCAAAAGAACACAGGGGCTAAGCTTGATAAAATTACCACAAAACTTTAATTTAGGGAAAAAGTCAGTGACATGTCTCAAATGTAGTTCAAATGATGTTTCTTTTGAATATTAAGTTTCCAATCCATGGCTCCAGTCCTCAGAGTGGGGAAAATATGGTGTACATCTGTACATTTATTTTCTCATGGCTTGTGTTTAATTACCCACAGAGAGAAAAAAATTCACAAAATGTTTCATGTTCTTCTCTTTTAACTGCCAAAACAGGAACTTCTGAGGCTTTGACAGGATTGGTTACCACCCCTTTGAAAGTTTTTATTAATGCAGAGGGAGTATGTTTTTAATCATTTGTATTTTGATCACTAAAATGTATTTTCTATGATTCGTTCATGCTTGCTTCTATCATATTTTAAGTAAACAAGGAGTTAGCAGCGTTCATAACATATATAGGGTTTTTTTCAAATATTAAAATTATTTGTATTATGTTACATTTCTCATAGAAATACATAAAGGACATAATGAATATCTTGTATGTCCAGCGCTATCTGGAGCAAATTAAATCTTCAGTTTTCCGCCTTTCCTTCAGATTTCTCTAGAGAATGTTGCCAGCACACCTGAGGGCATTCTGTGCATCCTTTCTCCAATCTCATCTTTCTTCTCCTGCAGAAATAACCGCGATCATGAAGTCGGCATTAATCATTCTTGTACATGTTTTATGCTTTCACTACATATTCGTGTATCTATAAACAATACATAGTACAGTTTTGCAGGCTTTTAAATTATTTAAATGGTGTCACACTCTACATACCCTGCAATTAGATTTTCTGTGTTTTTTAAAAATTTAATCTTGATTGTATTTCTTTCCCATTACTTTCAGTACCCTGATACCCTGCACCCCCTTGGGCTTTTTGTTTTTCTTCCAGATGCAGAGTGATGAGGATGAATGCACAAACTAAATATTAAATCAGAGGATCTTTCCTCTAAAAAAAATCTGTATATAGATGTTATATTTCCTATGTATCTATGGATATAGAAATATAAATAAATGAAAGTGATTACTTTTTTTGTCTGAATTGATATTTTGAGTCAGCAATTGAAAGTTAAAGAAAGAAGTATATTTTGGCCTTGGCCAGATAGCTCAGCTGGTTAGAGCATCGTCCTGATATACCAAAGTTGTGGGTTTGATCCCCCGTCAGGGCACACATAAGAAGCAACCAATGAATGCATTAATAACTAGAACAAATCCATGTTTCTCTCTCTCTCTCTCTCTTCCTTTCTCTTTCTCTCTAAAATCAATTTTTTAAAAAAAGTACTCTGGTCCCTTCCTCATTTCTGTGCTGTTTTAAAAAAAGGTGTTTTTTGTGGTGTACTTTTAAAGATAAAAATGTACATGAGAAAATACTGAATACTTACTATAGCTAATCTATTATCATAATTGTCTGTGTTATTCATATTTTTCAAAGTTTTATTCCAGTTTTATACACCTCATTGTTTGGGGTCTATTTAGGGTGTTGGGGCATAAACAACGGGCTGCTTTATCAGTAGTTGCCTGGACAGGAAAACAAGGTGTCCTGTCGTCTAGACGAATTTGTGAGAAAAGTTTATTGAAAACAAAAAAGAATTCTTGGGTTAAGTCTCCAAATAGGCATAACTGAGGTGGTTTTAATGCAGTGCCCAAACAAGAAGGTACTTTCATAAAAAAGAAAGATCAAGATGTGTTACTGAAATAAGGTAAAAGCATCTTTTTGAAAATGAAATTTTATTTTTAGTTATAATGCCCTTGTAGAATCAAAGCCTCAGATCTTTGTTTCTTTCTTATTGTTGTTAAAATTACACTATAATCTGTACATATATAAGTTTATTTTTTAAAAGATGTATTTGAACAGATCTTACCTGTGTTTGCGTAGATCCACACATCATTGAAGAATTAAAAAGAATGCCAAGAAATGGAAAATCAACAACTTCTAAACATCAGGTGACCTGCAATAGGAACCCTGGTAGCATGTCATAGAGAACCATTTTCCATCGTTCTTTGGTTCACTAATGGAGCAGGTATTTAAGTGCCTCCCACACACCAGGCACTGTCCAAGGTGTTGAGGCTACAAGAGTGAACTAAAGAGATGAAAAGGAGCACCTGTTCTGGTAGGTGGAAGCGAGATGTTTAACATTTAACCACATCTTTTCCTTAATCAAGAATAAGTAGCACGCTATTAAAATAATCTCTAGATGTTCATCACAGACTGAGTTTCAAGAACACTTATGGAATAAATATAACTCCACAATGTATTATTTTTCTTGATTTAAAAAAGTGTGAAAGTTCATCTTGTTGGCTCACTTGACCTTCTACTGAATAAGTGGTCGTTTTCTCCATAATTAAATTTGTATACACATCCTTCGAAAATTATGCTTTTCACTGTATTTTATGAAGGAGAGCCAAAAAGTATTATGTTACCAGCTAGTTAGTGGCAGAACTGCTAATAGATCTTGGTGTTTTATCTGCAACCACCTGACCTTATCACTCACTTTATTTTAAATTTAGAACATTCTTAGAGTGTTCTATTCTGAACTGGAGAGTGGGAACTTCCATGTATTAAGTCCCTACTATGAGCCAGGTACTTGACATATGTGGAGAGGCAGGGATGATCAGACATAATTCACCAAGAAGAAGACTTTTCTGAATCAAATAAATAACAGGTAACAAGACTGAAGTTTGGACATTGGTCTTCAGCTACCTACTATGCAAAGCTACGGCTAAATGAAAACAGTACATCTGTTTAAATATAGATTGCTACTTAGATCCAAAACAGAGATAAATAGCATCTAAATTGATGTCTAATAACAGGGTTTAATTATTACTGATATTTGATGAGCACTTATTGTGCTAGGCTTCATAGCCACAGATATTAACCCTATTTTATGAATGAGGAAACTAAGGTTTTGAGAAGTGGCCCTTGGTCACACAGTCAGGATTCAAACTTGAGATTGTTGCATGCTAGAGCCCAGACTTCCAACCCATTTCTGTAACAAATGTCACCAAAAAGTGACTCAGGCAGCACTGGTATCTCTGGGAAAACATTGCACGTGCTAGGACAACCTCTTCCCTCAGAGGAAGGTCCCTAGTAGGATGCACACTGAGGTGGGCTGCTCTCTTTTCAACCTCTGATTCCCAGATCTGACTCAAGGGGACCTAAAGAAAGGAACCTTCACCTGGAGACTTGCTGCTGAGGGTGAGGTAAGGCTCTCCAATGGGTTTACCTGGAAGGTAATAGTCCTCTGCAGGAGTCATGAGCACTTCCTAGAAGCTCCAGCGAAAGAACAAGAAATGCTTTCCCCACATTGGCACAGCAAAGTGAGAATTGGTGGCAGTATAGATGCTGGCTAAAAACACATCTTGGGGACAGTATCTTCTCCTTTTTGTAACTCTTCAGGGCTTTTAGTCATTCACTGAAGCAACACTTTCTGAACATCTAATGTACAAGGGGCTCTGTGCTAGGCAAAGTAGGGTTCACCTTGCAGGAAATTGGAAGTGCAAAGAGAAGGCTACATTAAGTTGAATCTTAATCTAAATCTAAATGGATTTTAAAATCTAAATAAAAAAGAGGGAGTTTACAATAAAATTAGAATGTTTAGAGAAGAAACTTGATAATTCAAACACAAATCAAACAGAAAATTATCCAGAATACAACAAATGTCTATCTTGGGATTTCTGGTCAAGAGGGAGGTGTAGGTAGATACATTTTGCCTCTCCGCACAACCAAAAGAAGGACAACAACAAATTTAAAACAAAAAATAACCAGAACTGCCAGAAAATCAAACTGTATGGAAATCCAACAATCAAGGACTTAAAGAAGAAACATTCATTCAGACTGGTAGGAGGGGCAGAGACAGGCAGCAGGGTCAGAGAGGACGCTCGGAAAGGCAGCAGTGCAGGCAGTCCCCCATTTGTGTGAGTATAAACTATGAGGAACAACTGGGGAACAAGATAGACCCTGAAACTCAGGGTTCCAGCATGGGGAAAATAAGCCTTAAAACTTCTGGTTGTAAAAACCTGTGGGGATTGTGTCAGTGGGAGAAACTCCCAGCCTCACAGGGCAGTTCATCTGAGAGACCCACAGGGTCCTAGAACATACACAAGCCCACCCACCTGGGAATCAGCACCAGAAGAGCCCAATTTGCTTGTGGGTAGCAGGGGAAGTGACTGAAAGCCAGCCGAGAGCCGAGCAAGGGGCATTGTTCCTTACCTGACCCCTCCCCCAACACACAAAACAGCTAAGTGGGTTGCCCTGCCCTGGTGAATACCTAAGGATACGCCCCTTATAAGGTAACAGGTGCGCCAAGACAAAAAAATTATGGCCCAAATGAAAGATCAGATCAAAGTTCCAAAAATAGAACTAAACAATGAAGAGATAGGCAACCTATCAGATACATGGTTCAAAAAATAGAGGAAAAAATGAAGGCTATGTAAAATGAGATAAAGAAGAATGTATAGGGAGCCAACAGTGACAGGAAGAAAATCAGGACTCAAATAATGATTTGGAGCAGAAGGAAGAAATAAACATTCAACCAAAACAGAATGAAGAAACAAGAATTCAAAAAAAGAAGGAGAAGCTTAGGAACCTCCAGGACAACTTTAAATGTTCTAACATCTGAATCATAGGGGTGACAGAAGGAGAAGAGGAAGAGAAAGAAATTGAAAACTTATTTGAAAAAATAATGAAGGAACACTTCCCCAATCTGGCAAAAGAAATAGACTTCCAGGAAGTCCAGCAAGACCAGAGAGTCCCAAAGAAGTTGAACCAAAGGAAGCACACACCAAGGCACATCATAATTACATTAGCCAAGATTAAAGAGAAGGAGAGAATCTTAAAAGCAGCAAGAGAAAAGGAGAGAGTTGCCTAACAAAGGAGTTCTCAGAAGACTATCAGCTGATTTCTCAAAAGAAACCTTGCAGGCAAGGGGCTGGAAAAAAGTACTCAAAGTCTGAAAGGCAAGGGCGTACATCCAAGATTACTCTATCCAGCAAAGCTATAATTTAGAATGGAAGGGCAGATAAAGTGCTTCCCAGATAAGGTTCAAGTTAAAGCAGTTCATCATCACCCAGCCCTTATTATATGAAATGTTAAAGGGACTTATCTAAGATAAAGAAGATGATCACAACTATGAACAGTAAAATGACAACAAACTCACAGCTATCAAAAACTGAACCTAATTAAAACATAAATAAATAAATAAATAAATAAATAAATAAAAAAGAAACTAAGCAAACAACTAGAACAGGAACACAATCACAGAAATGGAGATCACACGGAGGGTTATCAGCAGGGGAGTGGGTAAGGAGAGAGGGGGAAAAGGTACAGGGAATAAGAAGCATAAATGGTAGGTGCAAAATAGACAGGAGGTGGTTAAGAATAGTGTAGGAAATGAGCAGCCAAAGAACTTACGACCCATGGACATGAATTGGGGGTGGCGGATGCTGGTGGGAGGGGGGATGTAGGGCAGAGGGGAATAAAGGGGAGGAAAAAAAATGGGACAACTCTAATAGCATAATTAATAAAATATATTTAAAAAATAAATAAATATGAGACAATAATATGTGCTATGGTCATCTCCAAAAACTTCTAAAACAGATAAATAAACAAATAAGAAAAATAAATAAATAAATATCTCAATTTTACTTATCAAATACCATCACTAAAGGACAGTGTTGTTACATTCATATCCTATTTAGGTAAATTGGATAGTACAGGTTAGGTACTGAAACTTTAGTAAATATTTTAAGAATATTAGAGAAACACTTGGATTTTTATAAAGCAGTTCTAGTTACTTACTGTGTATAATAGGCAATACTAAGTCCATTCTCCTTCACAAGGGCTCTGGAGATTCACCAAAAAAGTCTTGACGTTCAGCCACCAGTTGCAAAAGCTGCCCTGATTGCAATATTTCATTTCTAGGATGCCATTTTATTGCAGATTAATTAATTAGTTGATGTTTGAATTTGATGTCTTTCAGATGAGTTTTTTAAATGCAATATTCTGGTGATTTAGGAAGACACTTCAGTGTTGTCAGCAATAAAGTTTCAAGTTTAGGATGTGCCATATCTTCAGATGGCTCATCTCATTCTTTTTTGTTTTTTTATGTTTTATTTGCTCCCCACTTTGCCTCCCCCACCCCCAAACCCTGTTGTCTCACTCTTTGTTGAGTTTCCATTGCAAAGGATGACTTTGCTTTTCTTCCCCAACTTCTTCCCCATGTTCTCTGACTATTCCCTATTTGGGGATGTGTACTCCCATTTACTAAGTTCAGAGAGTTTATATACATAGCATGGATTTTTTTTGGTTTTTAAAAGAAGTTGTATTATGGAGCTTATATAAATATTTTCCTTTTTCTCTTCCTTGATCATAAACATGCTCTCACTCCTGGATTTGGAACATGACCAGGCTGAAAGATGGGATCATGTTTGCAGAGCACAATGAGGTCTCAGCAAGGATCCTCTAACTTGAAAGGCATCAGTATTTTATGCACTCATATGCTAAAATGCTGAAAAATAAAATCAGGAGTTTAAAAGTTATTTTCAGCATTGGGACTAAATAAAGGAGACAGGGTTTTCTTTTTGGCATTTTTTAATATTCAAAATAACTTATTTTTCCTTACAAATCTAATTCTGTTTCACTCAAAAAAATTGAATCAATAGCCATTTGCTCATGCAAATAATGCTAATTTTTATTTTGGTATTATGTATAATAATATACATAATTGTATATTTACAATTTGTTCTTCTTTTGAAATTGGCAAACTTTTAGGCTTTTATTTGTTAATTGCCTGACTTACATTTTTAATGTGGAGAGATTTTTCCTTGTTTCTTTTTTATGTAATCATAATTGATGGTCTTATTTGCATATTATTAATAGTTTTATTTGTTTATTCAATATGGAGAGATAATTTTCTTCTTTTTTCATGTAATTACACACATACTATACTGCTTAAAGTGCAGAACACATGATAACTATACTTTTTTATTTGCAGATTTTTACCACATGTGAAGTTTAGCATGAAAAATAAGCATGAGTCAAGAATGTCCGACCCCGATGACCCTTCGAAACATTTTTTGTGGTTCCATGAAATAGCGCGTATGTTAATAGATGCCATGACACGATGGCCTTGCTGAGGTCTTTGTTTTCAGATGATCCGACTCAAATTATCTGCTATGAGCATCCTTTGTTTTTACCTGCTCACTCTACTACCATCCTTCGTTGAGAGTCAGATTTTGATCTTCTGGGACTCATCTTTCCCCAGGCCGTATCATTCCAGTGAGATGACGACAGTGGCCCACCTCCTCTGACCTAATAAGAATCTTCTCTATAATTTGTTTCTCTAAGATTTATAGCTGCTAGGAAAGAGAGGAGCTCCTTTTCGGGGGCTCTCAAGCTAAAACCACATAAGCCTGAGGCTCATGGTCCTAACCCCAGGCTTCATGGAAGGTCTCTGGTAACGATGCCAACTCGTGGAGGGAGCCAGAGCCCCAGCAGCGTCAGCACCATCTGAAGCTAGATTGACTCTTCCAGTTCCCAGCTACTGGGGCCAACACAGTCCCTTTCGGTTAAGCTAATTTGACTTGCATTTCTACCACTTTCAACCAAAAGAGCTTTGGATATTGCTTTCCACCTAGATGTGAGAATGATAAAGTTGGTGCAAGCGAAAATAACTTGTCAACACTTCTGAGTAACAGAAAAATCGAATCAAAATCTTTTTGGATGAGTAGTTAAGTTTTTGTTGGTTTGGAATCCTAAATTTAGAAAGCTCAAATAACTAACATATTCCTGTGCCCTGGGGACAACTGCTAAATAAACCAACTGATCCCAAGGATTATTCGAAGATGTAATTCCAGGTTATGTCGGAGTGTCATTGTAGATTCAACTCAGTCGCCTGTATTTCAACGTTAATACGATTATCCTACCAGAAGCGATGCCAAGAGAAATGAGGTGGAGACTCTGTGCTAATAATAGCCTCAACATGCTGGCACCTCTGTGTGCCAGGACGTGTGCGAGGCCTGTCATTTTTAACACTGAATTTTCACAAAAACCCCGAGGGGCAGGTGTTGTTATCTTATTCCCCTTTCACAGATAAGGAGCCTTAGCGAGGGAGGTTCAGCCACGTGCTCCAGTTAATACACGTGACAAACAGAAGAACCGAATCCAAGCCCAGGACTTTCTAATTTGAAAGCCCAGGCTTTTAACTACCGCTCTCTCTTGAAGTTCCCAAAGTTCATAAGAATTTGTGCAATTATCAATTTTTTCAACATATTTTGGAGATGTGCCTGGCTCATAGTAGATATCTATTTACTATATCTATATGTAGATATAGATATCTACATATCTATCTAGATATGTAGATATAGATATAATAAATATAGTGTTAAAATATATAGGAAGTATTTATCAATTCTTATGAACTTATAAATATAAATATATGGACATTAATATATAAATATATATAAATACATAAAATATAAAGATATAAATATTTTATAACCGCTATGAGCTAGGTATAAGAATTTCTAATTCACAAGGCAATTTCATTTAAAACTCTTATGGATAAACCAGAATTTGCCATCCGGAATTCAATACCTGCATTTTAAATTCTTTCTCTTATGAGCGAAATCAGCCTAGGCTGGCACTAAAAGAAAAAAAGTTTAGTAACCACTCCAGCAAGCTGCTAGCAGAATCTGGGTTGCTGCTTTTTCCAAAAATGCACAAACCCATGGTGGCTTTGGAGGACTTGGACGGCATCTCAGCCAGTCGACTGAAATCCTAGGCATAGCAGGCCCTGGGCCCGATCCACAGCCTTCTCCTTTCCTAAGCCAAGTCTCTTGTGCGGATGTGCGCTCCTGACCCCCATTATCTGGGTGGGGATGCCTTGTTTTCTGTTGACTTTCTGCAGCTGGCAGCGGGGAGCATTTCATGTTTGTCTTAACTTTCCACAGAGGGACAGCTTCCAAACTGTAATTAATTATTCTTTTTTTGGGGAAAAAAAACAGATGTGTTCTGTATATTTAAAGACCCCAAAAAGATGTGAAAACAAATATTTTCAAAACTAAACTAATTCAAATAAAACCATGTTTTCTAATGGAGGAGTGAAAAGAGGTAGGGGTTTGAGCAGGGACTGCCTTGCTTTGAGTTTCAGCTAACCATTTCCTAAATGCACATCTTTGGGCGGACCATTCATATCTCAGTTTTTCAATGATAACATTTAGCCCATGGTGATATTGGGAAGATTAAAAAAACAATGTGCATGCTAGTACTTTGCATGATTTAAA
>VMDR010009420.1:0-33486 GCA_007922815.1 Macrotus californicus
CAACGATTTATGTCTTTGTCACACTACTGGACACCTCCTCCAGACCAATACTGATTCATGGATACATCCTGAGTGCAGTGGTTCAAATGGGCCAGAGCTTCAAAAAATGTATCCTCTGCTAGCCCATATTTCTTTACCTAGTTCACAAGGAAAGCATATGCAACATTGCCAGATGCAATATTTTCCATGTTTAATCTATGGGAGTAGTATCCCATTAAAAATGGTTTAATAATGAATGCATACTCAGATGAGATCCAGAGGATCGTTACATTATACTGTAGGTTCGTATATAACATTTGTTTTATAAAATTTTCATATTTTATAATCTCTTCAGGATTAACAACTTATTTGGCTTCAGATGACCTTCAAAAGCACCAAAATTAGTGTACCAAGTTTCCAAAACTGGGATGTCTTCATTAAGCAAAAATTCTCACTTAATAAATATTTATCATAGATGGATTACTGGTTTCAGAAGAACTAAAATGTAATTAACATACTCATTTGAGCATAAATCATGGCCTTGATGATGCAAAATTTGATTACACTATCTTAAGTAATTGTTTGAATATCGCCTAAGTCTGAATCCATAGCAACACTGATAACCACACAATAGGTGTGCCATCTGCAGAGAGTTGTCGTTGACATTGTTGAAATAAACATGTAGGCCCAAGATGAAGCCACTCCCGTCCAGGCTGTCCCAGCAGCTAACTGAAACTGAAATATCCTTCACGTCCCTGTAAGTGCTCCACAAGACCAGAAATGCAGTGGAGTCAGCCAACCCCCAAACATCAACTCTGGGTCTCCTCACCCCAAACAAGGTTGGCTATGTGGACCTTATGATCATAGTTTTTTACTTTTCTCTTCCTGTTCTTTATTCTTTATCCTATAAAAGCTCTTCTCTTCCGCCCCATTTTTCAGTTCTCTAAATAAAGACTGCCTACTTCATGAAGTGTTAAATAAAATTTGTCGTAGCACCTAAATTGTCTTCTTTAATCATTTTTTAACAATACAGATCAACAGACAAAAACAGGAATTTTCTCCAAGACTACTTCTCCCCTATCTGAAGCCAGTATAATTATTTTAATGCTATAATCTCTCACACAAAAACTTTTCAGGTAAGTCAAATGCTTGACTTCAGCTTTGCAAGCAGATAATTTTCCAAAGGATGGAGATGACTGACACATGGCTTGGTTTCTGATAACCAAACTTGTCTGGTTCACCCAGCTTTAGGCCTGCATCCCCACAACCAGTTTTAGAAAGCAAACAGAAAATAAGCTCCGTTTAATTTTGTGATTAAACACCAGAGTTTAGTTTCATTCTTTTACTGACCCAGCTCGCTCTGGGGTAAAGCTATGCTACATTTAGATCTGATACTTGAAGATTCCATGGAAGCCCCCTGTTGCTGAGGCTTGCTTTACTCTGTAACACACTTCTCATGGGGAAAAACAGAATGCCGCTACTCAAGTCTGTTTTGCTGTAGGCCTGCATAAAATTATATTGTACTGTCCATTCCATCTTAGAAACGTCTCAAATATTAACTAACTGCAACAATTACATTGAGTGACTTGCTCGAAGGCACTGTATTTTTTCGGAATTAAGTCCACTACACACTGTGAGGAATCTTGATGGTACCTGATACATGCTGCTTTCTCTAGCATTATAAGTATTCATACTATTTTACAGTGTTCTGTTTTTAACATATGGGGTAACGAAGTCACAGGGATTCAAAAATGAGACATTCATCCTAGCATGAAAATTAAAGGCTTTTCAGATCCCACTCATGAGCCCTCCCCACTAGACCATAAATTCTACTCTTAAAAATCATTAAATTACCCTTTAGCTCAAGTGACAGAACAGTTCCTTTTAGACCTGGGGGTCTTCATTTCAAGTGCCAAAATGGAATAATCTGTCATAAAACCACAAAAAGAACTTTGATTAAAGAACCTCTAATGAAGATCTGACATTTAATCGGCTCTTTTATTGGATAAGATCTTTAAATATTCTCACCTTATGAATTCATTTCATATTCATTTGGAATAGTACTTGATCATAGGAACGTGACTAGATGCTCGTACTAAAAGAAGATAATTAGGCAATATGTTCTGCCAAGGACATCACCACCTTGTAACATCCATCATCCTACTTGGATAGTTAATAATTTCAGTAATGTTGCCATGACATTGTAATAAGAATGTTTCATATCCTGCAGCTCCTTTGTCAATTGGACCTGCCCCAAGGTCAAATGCTGGCAGGTTCGTAATAAAACTTCTGTGTTTGCTGTGCCCCTTCCAAGGGGCATTCCCTCCATTTTAGTAAAGAAAAATGCCAGAAGAGTTTAGCGGTAGATGGACGCCGAAAGATGCTCTCTCATATACCAATCACTTCCTGAATGTTCTACCAGCATGCATTGAGAAAATGAATATTGTATGAACTTGTACAAAGCATCCAAGGCAGACAGTAGGCATTATCTACTAATACAAGTATAACTATGCTGAAAAAATATACTAAGAATTAGAGCCAAATTTTAAATGACAATTTAAAAAAAAAAATAAAGACAGTATGCAATATTAACCATATTGCATACTACTCCTATAGTTGAAGATCAAACAGCACTTAATCTTTACTCTTTTTTCTTTTTCCTTGTGAAGTTCCCAGTTGATTAGACGGTTACAAAATTGAAAATCTTCTCTAGATTATATTATACTATCATCGAAAGCTTCATCTCAACACAAACCACAGAAAGAGAAGCCAAAAAAAAAAAAAAAACCAGTAAGAATTTGGTCTTCTAATCCTAGTCAACAGCAGAAATGGGCAAGCACACACACACGCATGTATGTCTTTTAGTGACATAAATGTACTAGGAAGCCTGCACCAAAAAAACACTTCCTCTCATACTCAAGAAAAAAATGTATTTCCATATTAAAAGTATTTTTTATTGACTGACCAGACAAAAGCAATAGATGTTCATTTGTATTTGAGACTCTAAATTAGTTTATTTAGGGAGGAATCCTTTTGTAAATCTCTTTGAAGACAGACAACACTGAACTGTACCATGGGGTCCTTGGAACCCACAGGGCATAGATATTTGCCCCTAAACAGGTTCAGAGAAAAATTTTTCCATAACTCTTGTAGGAATCTGTTACCCTACCAAGATTTTCAACATTATATTCAGATCTTAAAGTCTCAAGAACAGGAGACAAAATATTAGGTCAGAAAAAGATATGTGGGAAAGGTGTTAACCATATTGCATTTTTCTGTGATAAACCACAAAAATAATCTGATAAGTGACTGTTCTCCAAAATATACAAAGAATACTTAAAACTCAACAACAGGGAAACTACAACCCATTAAAAACTGGGCCAAAGACCTTAACAGACACCTCATCAGAGAAGATATACAGATGATCAGCACGTATATAAAAGATGCTTCACAAAATGCCATCAGGAAGTGCAAATTAAAACAAGATACCATTAAACACCTATTAGAATGGCCATAATCCAACAAAACACTGGCAAAACCAAATGCTGGCGAGAATGCGGAGCAAGGTGAACTCTCATTAATTGCTGTAGAGATGCAAAATGGTACAGCCGCTGTGGGAGACAGTTTAAGAGTTTCTTACAAAACTGTATATACTCTTACTATGCAGTCGAGGAATTGCCCTCCTTGGTATTTACCCAAAGGAGCTGAAAACTTATGTCCACTCAAACATCTGCACGTGGATGTTTATAGCGCTTTAAACATCCTTGAAAGCAACCAGTATGCCCTTCCGTAGACAAATGGATAAGTAAACTGTGGTCCGTCCAGACAATAGAACAGTATTCTGCACTAGAAAGAAATGAGCTGTCAAGCCACAAAAAGACATGGAGGAAGCTTAAATGAATATTTATTATGAAGTGAAAGTCAATCTAGAAAGCTACATACTGTATGATTCCAACTATATAACATTCTAGAAAAGACAAACTATGCAGATAAGAAAAAGATCAGTGGTTGCTGGGGGTGTGGGGCGGGGAGAGATGAACAGAGAGCACAGGGGACTTTTACAGCAGTGAATCTGTGCTGTCTATCATGATGGATATGTGTCATTATCTGCTTGTCTACATTCACAGAACGAACAACACCAAAAGTGAGTCCTAAGGAAAACTACAGACTCTGGGTGATTCTAATGTGTCAATGTAGATTCACCCGTAGTAAAAACAAACAAACAACAACAGAAAAAATCCATGTACCATTCTGGTGCGTGATGTTGCCTAACAGGGCAGGCTGCGCAAGGATGGGGGCAGGGAGTACATGGGAAATCACTAGACTTTCATTTCAACTTCACTGTGAAACTAAAACTGCTGTAAAAAAAATAAAACATAAGAGTCATCAACAGCATTTCCTCGCTGAGCTTCATTTTCTTCACGTCATGAACAACTTTGTCTTTCTGGGTTAGGATGGAGGTTTGAGTTTTTGTTTGTTCTAAATAGTGATTTTGTATCTCCAGGAAGAAATGGGATCAAGTTGGGTCTCTACTTAAGATTCCTCATGGCGCCCATCACAGTGGGTCTGCAACTGCCCCCCTTCTCATCCTCCCGACAGACCCCCCCCCATCCCATAGCGACCAACGCTTCTTGTCCATGAACCCCCACTTCCAAATGTGTGCTTGGCACAAGGGTCAACAGCATGTGTTAAATAAACATTGGTAAACAGAGGTGACATAGTCTCAGGGTCAGACTCTGAAAAAATTATAAATACATGAAAATGGGCGGAACTGGATAAAAGCAAACCTATTCAAGAAACTAAAATCACTGTGGATAGAAAAAAAAGTCAATCTCTCTAAACGCCAGGTATAATTTTTCACTTTTTTTCAGTGATCACAACACTTTACATAATTTGTATTTTTTTAAAACTTCCCAGAACATTTGGAAAGTCACCTCTTTTAACAGAGGAAAGTATTTTCCTGTGAAACATATCATGTCACATTCAGACCTTGGTTCTTTTCAAGAAAGCTCTATCAGTGTTGCTGTTTATGGACCTGATCTCAACATCTCTAAATTATAAATAAAATATTTTTCCCACACTTAACCCAACATTTTGATTCACTTTGGATGGATTTGTATTGGGCACTTAATTTCCTAAGTTTTTATTATAAATTCCCTGTTCTGTGTTTCAGAAATGTATTTCCATCTTCAATTTATTTTCTTTTAAAATAGTTTTCAGTCTGATGTCAGTGTCATTGCATAGAGGGGAAATGTAACCTTGTGTTCTGAAATTGGTTTTGAGTACCCGAGTTTCTTCTTCCTTTCAAACTAAGAAATAAACAAAAATCTTCCACTCAGATGCTTTGACATAATTGATTATCAGTTAACTCTTTTTTCGTGGTATAGTGTCACCTTTAGAAAATGACAAAAAAATAAAATAGATGGTAGGGATGTTTATTCTCTCCCATTTTTACCAGATCCCTAAGGAACAGGGAGAAAAATACGTTGTGCTTACCTTTCCCTAAAGCAACAGCTGTTTCTCTCGACAGAAGAAGAGGCCTGAACCATCCTAGAATTATTTCTTGTTCCCATTTTGCTCTTGCTCTGTACTCTAACATTTATAAACTTTCCATATGGCAAAACAGATGAGCAGCCCATTGGGTACAGCATGTAAATACCAAATGAAATATCATAAGTGATAAAGCGTTACAGTTTGAATGCTTCAAATGTCTCCCATGGTCTCTCAGCTGTGGCCTCGTATGTGTAGTTGCAAACCATCACTCTGCCTGTTAAACTGGAATAATTTAGTTTCTTTCCTGAATTTCAACTCTCAATTTAAGCAGTGCAAACAAAGCATCATCATATCAATGAAAAATGAAAACATTTAACTTGGAAAACAAATGTTTTTCTCTATGGGATGATTGAATACAAAATAAACCAACATTAAGGGGAAATGTTATCTAAATTTAAGGAAGAGAAGACAGAAAAACCACCGAGGTAATTAATTGTCAGTGGTCTTGAAAAATAAATCCCTGAAAATCCATTTAAGTTCTTAATAATTAGGAACCACAATCCAACAAGAGCACAGGTAAGCAAATAAATCATCTAAACAAAGGCTCTTAAAGTTTAAAAAATCTGAAAGTAATTCCTGACAAGCCTCTGGCAGTCTGAAAGCACATATTGCCAGAAAATAAAGGGAGACAGGTAAAATGCCCTAGTAAACACTCACACTGCATTCTACTCAAAACTACATTGGGAAGGAGGTTGGCCTGTGATAAACATACCTAGTGCACTAGGGGAACTCCATCAATTACACAGCATCAAATGAAATAGAATTGTTATATTATCACAAACTAATACCCATTGGCCAATAATAACTCTGGTGAATATCATTTTCTGGCTATCATACATAAACATAAGTATTAAAATAGTTATGCTGAGAACAGCGCTTCCAGAGTATCCACAGACCCAAGAGATCTGCCCTCAAATTACAAACTGTTGTGTATTGTAGAAAAACACCCATGACTCCCCCTAATTTTCTTTTTTTAATATTGTCCCTGATGCACATTGTCTTTCTTTTCCACTAGTTTTCTCATCTAACGAAAGTGGGAGATCTAGATGGTTCACATGGAAATTATCTGAACAAACACCTTGAACTTCTGCTTTGCTGCCGTTACATAAACTTTGTCTTTATGCAGTAGAGGCCTTCAAACCATTTAAATTGTTTTAGTCTGTGGTACTATAGATCATGAATTATCAGTTCTGCTTCAGAGATTGATAAATTGGTGCCTTTGGTCTTTCATTAAACATACATTTTTAAGGTGGAGACTTCATGTTAAGTATAAAAATATAAATGTGACTCAGTCTCAGGCCAAAAGGATCTCAGACAAACATGCAGATTTCAGTATAAAAACATATAAACAGAGCAACTGGAACTCTCCTGAATTGCTGTAAGAGTACCAAAATAATATGACCACTTTGGAGAACAGTTTGTCAGCTTCTTATAAAGTTTAGCATATAGTTACCATAAGACCCAACTATCACACTCATGGTACTTATCCAAGAGAACTGAAAACATATGCACACAGAAACACCTGCATACAAATATTACAGCAGCTTATTCAAAACAGCCAAGAACTTGGAGGGAAAATAAAAATTTCCATCAACTGGTGAATAAATTGTGGTGCATTCATGCAACTGAACTCTACTCAGCACAAAAGGGAATGATCTACTGATACAACCAACAACACAAATGAGTATCAAAGATATTGCGCTAAGTGAAAGAAAGCAGCACAGAGATCTATACATCAGATGATTCCATTTACACATCATCAGAGAAAGACAAAAACTAAGAACAGAGAGCCCATCAGTGGTTGCCCTGGAGTGCGTATCATGGGAGTGGACTGACTGCCAAGAGGCACAAGGAAAATTTGGGGGGATGATGAAAATATTCTATATATGGTGATGGTGGTGGGGAAGTATTACATACTTAGCAAAAATTATTAACCTTTTCATATCAGAAATGTGACTTTTACCATACATAAATTATATCTCAATAGGCCCTAACTGTAAAAAATTATAATGTGCTGTTTAATCCTGCATTTAAGTTGGAAAATATTTAAACCAAAACATTGTCCCCAATGTTGATTTTCCGCCACTGCAGTATGTTTCTCAGGGCATGGGCATGGGCATTGCCAGTAGTATGGATTTCCAACTTTGTACAGTGATGACCTGAAATTTGAAATTAAAATATTCTTTTTACTTTATCATTTCCTTGTTCTATTAAGAGGGCTATAGCAATTAAAGTAAATCCCTTTGACATTTCTGTCACTGGAGGTTTTATGCCAGTAAACAGAACCAAAACACCCTATCTTTAGACATGACCTCATAATCAACTATGAGACCAGGTGCACAGCTAAGGCTATTTAAACCAGCTCCATTCGGACACAAGCAGGAGTAATGAAAGAAACTCTTTAACCCGCAGTGCATGCTTAGTGACCATGGCCAGAGTCTCTGACATTACACAGAACCTCCAGAAAGCATCACCTTCCTCCGGAAGCAACATACTTACTTACTTTGACGCAAATTCCATAGGGCTTCTCCTCCCGATTATAAACAGCTGTTATATTAATCAAGAACAGCAGTTTTTGACCTTTTTCCTCAACACATAAACTAATTACTAAAATTCTGCAGCATACCAAAAAATACATTTTTTGCCCATCTGACAAAAAAATAGGTATAATTTTGTTTTGATTCATTTGCACCAGACAGCCATTGTTGTGTTGGATGCTGTCATTTTTTTTATTTAACAGTCTAAGGGAAAAGAGGTCAGTGCCCCTAGCTAAACAGGCATTGCATGCTTTAAAAATTCTTGTGGCACAATGGTTAAAAATTGCTCATCTAGAACTACCAGAATTTCTCAATCCATGTCATCAACATAGGTGAGAGGAAAACTGTGTTAGAATCTGAAATGGCCCAAACTCTTTTATTTTGACTAAAGGTGTGAACATTCAAATATTGTCAACCTTTAGGACCTCAAAACCAGAATAGAATGTATGCTCCCTTAAAGTACATTCTGATTTCAATATTAAGATATTAAAAGAATTCTAAATGGAATATTTTAGGTATTCATTAGCCAGTATTGTGTTAGTCAGTACCAATTTTTTAATAAAAGAAAAGAAAAGACACAGTAAGGAGGAACAGTTTTGCTCTAAGTGCAGAAATACTGCTGCAGATTCTAAATAATGGCCTGAGAAAATTCACGCTTCTCTGAAAATCTGAACACAGACTCTCTCTCTCTCAGAATTCACAGGGAAAGGAGGAACACGGAGACCTGAAACCCAGGAATAATGATGTGGCTTACCACCTCAAATCCCTGTCCCTGACAGATTTTATAAGAGTTTTTAGCAAGTTAAAACATGGTGACATGTTCTTCATCTGCTTCTTTCCTTTTCTCACTCAAAATAGATCATTCATTTCCTCAAAACCTACTTTCCTTCTCAACTGTCTTATTTCTACCCATTATAGAGTCACTTAAAGTAGTGGAATCGCTCACTCCAGATTCAAATCCCAATGCCCAATCAGCTACCCAAACCTGCAGGGCGCTTCACATTACCACCCCTTACACCTCCACCATGCTTCAGCCAGACCGAGGCTGCAGCCGCGCACTCAGCTTGCCCACCTCTAGTCTCGCCTCACCCAGTTGACTATTTCCAATGCAGTACTCGGTGCAAATAATTTGTGCAGGTCAGTTTCCCACAGAAAAGCTTTCAATGACTCCCTACTGACGAAGATCAAAATTTATTTAACCAGTCAAAACTTACAGCACTTCAAACATCACATGCAAATGTCTCCAAAATTTTGCTGCTATTCACCTAAATTAGCTCTCCATTCCAAACTAGCCTATTCTCTCTAGAATATGCTGTGTTCATTGCTCCACAGGACCCTTGAGGAAGAGGCTTTTGCTGAAAAGAAAAAAATACCCATAACCTCTTTGCTGAGCTCCTTATTGAGGAATATCCCCCAGGACTCTCTCACTATTGAGAAATTCTCATTCCTCAGCGTCAAGTTTAAGCTCCATGTGCTTGGCTGAAATGGTTCATCCTTTGCAGCCCTCAATGTACTCCCCTGAACTGTGGCACTTGTCTGTACTATTTCCTTTGAAATGTAGCATATGCCATGGCCTATCATTTATGTGCATGTGTGTGCGTGTGTACCACAATATACACAGGGATATGGAGATTACTAAATATACATTTATATTATATAAACTATGTATGCCTTTATACATGTATATATGCAATTATTATTGCTATTAGTAGTTGTTAAATTTAATATTTTATTTTATTATCTACTGTTTATAACTAATATAATATAGAACACATACAATATGCAACATTGCTATATTAAAATTAGTATACTGAGATTGCTAAATATGTATTTATATTATAATGATAGCTGTTTATGTTTTTATACATTTACATATGTGTATTACATATATATAATTGTAAGTACAGGGTCCTGAAGAAGTAACGCCTGCTTGAGTGTGGGTGGTAGGGTACATGCATGCCTCGCACGAGATGGACAGCAACTTGAACACTTTACCTACAATGTCATATGGTGCGCTTGAGTATGATATTGTTATGTTACAGAATTACATGCTTATGATTATTTAATAAAAGATTTTGTAATAAAAAAGGAACATTATTTGTGCCAAACCCTGTATATAGATATAAACTCAAACACAGATATTTACATGTGACCTGCAAATAATTTTCTCTTCCCCGCAGGTCACAACCTTTATGGCCTATTACCTTTTTTGTACACCAAGTCCAAGTTTTCAAAGATGACAATAACAAGAGCATAAAGAACAAAAGGAGAGAATGGGAACACCACACTGGGGTGACTGGCAGCCAGGTAAGGGCATTCAAACAAGTCCCTCCCTCACATCTATTTGGCAAAATTACTCTTTCTCACACACTGCTGGTAGCCCTGTATCTTGGTAAAATCACTCCATAAAAAGCCTCGGTAATAAATTTCAAGACTGAAAATCGGTATAACTGAGACTCAATAGTCTTCCTTTTAGAAATCTAGTCTAAACAAACTCAGGTCAAGACAGTTTTCGTAACAGCAAAAACTGGAAACAACTTGAATGGATCGATGCCCAAGAAAAATAGGAGACTGATTTCATCAATTTGAGCCCAGCCAATGATGAAATACCGTGTGGCCTTTTAAAATGCTGGTTCTGATGAATAAATATTTAATAACATGGAACTTTTTCACGACACAGTGTTAAGGTAAAAAAGATACAAGTTGTATGTATGTTAAGATTCCAATTCTGTTTTAAAATACGCAAAACAAAACACTGTAGAGGAAACAGACCAAAATGTTAAAGGTAGTAATGCAGTTTTTCCCTTGTGTTTTATATTTTCCAACTCCTCTATAATTCAACAGGCATTAATTTAATAATCCAAAACAAAGGTGAAGGTCTTCTTTAAAATTAAAGTTCTGGAAGAATATTGGATCTCTGAAAATATAATCTGTAACACAAGCTGCAAAATAGCTGGTTATTGAAGAATTTTAAAGTAATTTTATCTAAATTACTTGTAAGTAGCATGAAGGGCAGCTCCTCCTGGGGTGCACACTCTCTCTCTGATTTAGGAAATTCAGGGAAAGGAAACCCCCTCTTCTGACTGGAAGAGCAAGCACGGAAGTCCACAAAACCCATCGAACTTGGACCTCTAGATTCTTTTTCCTTCTGCCCTTTCAAAACAGAAATACAGAGCAGCTTATCTCTGTTATTCTGTTGCTAACAAAAGCCAGAAAGACTGGCGGAGTTACCAAGGGAGAGTTTTTTCCAGTGGAACCTACATACAAGATGCTTATTGAAGTAAGAATCAAATATGGTAAGACTTCCACAAACATGGACAGTAGACTATTTAGCACCGCATGTTAACTATATTATTTTTACCTTTAAAATAAGCAGCTTAGGTAAGCTCTTCAAGTTTCCTTTCAGTTCTGAAATTACCAAACTTGAAGGATGTTAATTACCAATTGAGGTTATCATGTTCACATAATTTGATAAATCACATTTTTAGTTTTGATTTTAAATAGGAAAAGGATATCTGTGCTTAATGGGAAAGAGATTAAAACTTAAACCTTAAAAGAATAAGTCTTTGTATCTGAACCAAATAAGAACCAGAGTACCTGCCTCTCTATAGCAAATTAGCCAAACGACAAGGGAAATAATTGGCCTCAATGACTGCCTTAGAAACCTCAAGTGCTGAACATATCATCACTCAAAGTGGCCTATTTCACCATCCAGAAGATGTGACCCAGTCCTGCACAGCAATGCCCTCTTTATTGCTTCCTCATACCTCGGAGCAATGGTTTGAGTTCCATAAGGCCACTGAAAATCAGTTCTCTGGCTGAGCAAAAACATGAAGAGCTAATTGGCACTTACCAGATATCACCAGTACCTTTAGCCACCATCAGTCTTGTGACATATTAAAACATCGTCAGTATTGTTAATTTGTTCATCTAATATTTACTTTGATTAAGTATTGATAAATTAGAAGCACATGGCAGTTAACTTCTTTCATAACTTATTTTTTTATTCTTGCTTCCTCCAAGCTCTAGCTGTGGCTATAAAACGTGCTGATTGGATTCTTGTTCTCTTGCTGAATGGAACTGCCAAAACTTTACTTGGTGGTTAAACAAGAACATAGGGTACTTAAAAAAAAAAAAACTGCAATCAAATATTTGCTTTAGGGAACAAAAAAGATCTTCTTACCCAAACATTCTTTGAGTCCTCAATTAAGAGCCAGCTACATGTCTGTGCCCGGGCTCCTGTCCCCTCCCTATCCCCTGCCCCCCACCCAACACACACACATACACAAATTTTTAAGAACTTGGCAAAAAAAGTGAAGGTTTGAAATATGTGATTTCTACACTATCAATATGTGTTACTCCAGAGGAAGCCAGGTGGTGGAGACAGACCTGGCACCTGACAGATGCTTCCCAAGGCAAAGAGAACACAAGGAAACGATCAGAGTGTCCCAAGCATGGTGAGCAGCTTGCCGCATCAGCCTGTCTCAGAGCCCTTCATTCTCAGTGCACAGAATCACCCAGTAAAGAACAGACTGAAAGAAAGCAATACCAGGGTGTGACGGCCCATTCTTTCACAATCACTTCAAAAATGGAGTAGAAGGCTCTACCAGCTTCTTTTGTAAAATATCAGGATAAAAACATCAAGAAAAGAGAGGGTTCTCCCCAGACTCTTGGAAGACCCAGCAACAACTCACTGCGGTGAATTGCTCTACAGAAAAAGTACTCTTTGTGGTCAGCATCTCCAAGAACAAAGTCACTGAAAGGCTTTCTCAAGGCCACTCACGAGGAGGCTATGAGTAGATTATAGGTGTCACAGCCTCGGAAACGTTCTTGAGCATCTCTACAGGTGACACATCGAGTTGTTGAAAGCCTTATAATCTAGTCCAATTTTAAAAGATGTCATATATAAACTGTAGTGTGAGATTGATATGCCTCTATGAATGGTTAAATTGACTGTTCTCCAATAGAACGCAGCAATTTAAGATTTAAACTGTAAAAGCTCCCCTAATAGCAAGTGGTCTGTCTTTGCCTCTTAGAATTAGATACTTCACAAGCTCCTATAATGGAAATATTTAAGGCAATATGCTCACATAGCCATTAACGCAGTTTACATCAGTTCAGACCAATGAGGAAAGGGGGTTGTAGCCAAAGGGAAACTGTAACAGTGTGAAGCGACTGGAAGTGAAAAAAATACATGTGTTATATATGTATTCATATTTTTACATATATATATATATATGCGTGTGTGTATGTGTGTGGAGAAGGGCCAAGAGAGGGAGAGAGTTATTTCTCTCTCAAACCCCTGGTCCAAGAAAAACTGGGCAAAGACAGTGAGAACACAGCACAATCAAAAAGACCCTCTGACTCCCATCCTCAAAGCCAGCTCTGGACAGCCAGAGCCTGCAGACAGACAGTGATCTGAAGGAAGCTCCAGTTGGCGAGCACTTCACCCGCAGATGAAGAAAGAGAATGCACTACATGAATGGTATTGATTCCAGCTCTAGAAGAAATTCTTCATCAAAAATGAACAGAAATAAAAGTACAAAAATAAAAGCGTGTATATGGGCTCAAGAGAGAAGTCCTGAGGGCAAAGCAAGAAACAAAATAAGCAAGGAACAAAATTGCGCTTAAATAAAACAGATGGAAGAAAAACAGAGCTGAGTGAGGGAGAAGCCAGAGGGAAATGAGGCAAGTGGCACAGCACTGGGGTGACCCAACGCTGAAGTGCGAGGAGGTGGGGAGGGCTGTCCAGATACAGTGGACACTAATAAAGAGAAGAATATTACAGAATTAAGCACAAGGAGATAAATTAAAAGACTATTTCACCCTTGGAGTCCATACTTATTTTGGTGGCTGAAAAAGTCCCACTGAATTACCCAAGAAGCCATGCAGCTGCTCATTCTAAATTCTACTTTTAAGGGAAGGAGGTAAATGAAATCAATTCATAGTTATTTAAAGGAGCATGTTATGGTAGACACAGCCAAAATTCCACATTTAACGTACAGGAGAATGAATGAAAATGGTGGACCTGAAATATCAAGGAAAGTCTAGATTATCCTGTTTACAAAGATGGAGAAGTATGTAATGTCGTTTTTAAAATGTCAATCAAAAATAGTTCGAAGGAAAAGCATCAGCACTGAGATTTAAGATGCAATCAGAAAAATATGTTCCCCCCACGTTATAGGCACCCAAATTCTGTAACTGAGAAATCGTGTATTCTACTAAAGTGTTGTTCATTTATGGAGTCAAGGTGCTTTTTATATGTAATACTGTACGTGTATATGTGTCTCAGTATAACTACCTCACATATACCATACCTTACGTAGTATTTCAGTAAAACAGGAGAAAGGCAGAAACACAAAGACTTTAAATGACTTAACCAAGGGCTCCCGATTGGCATTAGGTCTGGGAGGCTGGTGAGTGTGGCTATTAGGAAGGATAGTGTCAATTATTCTGACACCAAAGATTTTAAATGGTAGGTAACGTTAATGGAAAGTCATTCAGAAGTGTTATTTCCCACACAGAACTGTGGTGTGTTTTGTTTTGTTTTTAAGAGAGAAAAGAAGAGAAAAAGAGAGAGATTGATATGAGAGCGAAACATCTTTTGGTTGCCTCCTATATTCACTCCACCAGGGCCCAAACCCACGAACTAGCCTTGTGTCCTGACCTGGAATCAAACCAGCAACCTTACAGCATACAGAACAAGGCTCCAAACAAATGACACATGCAGCTAGGGCTGGACTGTGATGCTTTTTCAACCCCTTATCAGCAGGGGCGGTGTTTTTTCACCCTAGGTGTTCCCTTGAAGACACTCCCACTTCCCTATTCCGCATGCCCTCCAGCAAGGTAAGAGGGGGAAAAAAAGAAGTAGCCACTTCCCCTCCCCCCTCTCCCTCCTCTCCCCTCCCCCTCCCTTCTTCCCTGCCTCCCTCCTTCTCTCTCTCCCTCTCTCTCTCCCTTTTTAGCAGTGTTCACACTGCTGACTGCCCACCGCCAATCACAGACTTGGCACAGCCTCACAGATGTGTCTGAACCAAGACCACTCACTGCATTATGCATTACGCTCTGTGAAACAATAAATAATGTAAAATATGCTTATATTCATGCAAATCTTACAGCCAACATAAATATGATCAGGAACATCTTCCCAAATCTTAGATATCACATCATAAGTTACATCTGCATTTTCCTTGTTATAAGTTGTTTCCAATGTTCTTTCCACCATTTCAATGAGTATTTGTGCTATTAGAATTCATGTCAGTATTCCCATTAAAATTTTCTTGTAGTGACCAAAGCCAGCATTTCAGAGTCAGACGTGTTCACATCCTGATTTGCTGTGTGGACTTGAACAAGTTACTTAATTTCTTACTTGTTAATCGGTTTTCTCATCTTGTTAGTGTAGGTAGCTAGTTAATTATGGGAGGGAGCAAATGGAATCAGACATTAAGCTTAATAAACTAGGGAGCTGAATCATTCGGCTTGATTTACTAGGAAGCTATAAAATTTACAGTGTCCCCAAGTCACCATGGCATCCTTCAAGGAAAGGACTTAATCCCCCAGTGGGTAGATCTCCAGAGAACATCCTGTCCATCCCTGCAGATAAGGGGGACAGGGAGAAGAAGAACCAACAGAGGCGGAATTCCTTCTACTTTGAGGCATGCACGATCGAAACCAGAGGATGCAGGCACAACTTCGGGGCATGCGCAGTAGGAGCAAAAATGGCGACACACGGGGTGGAGTCTAGCCTGGGAAAATAATCAGATTGGATAAGGCTAGGAACCCCGAAAGATTCAGCAAAGGGATTGGCTAGGGGGAGTGGGGGGAACCCAGAAAGCAGGTTGGGTAGTTCCAAAGAAAACCTGCTCCTTCAAAAAAGCAAGAAAATACACGGAGGCAATTCCTCCTAGATCCTCCCTGCCCCCTAGGTCCCTGAGGGAGTATTGTTTCCCCTCACCCCAACAAATCTTGCCACTAAGCTTAAACTTCTCCCAGGGGCATGTGCCCTTTGAAATTCCTTCCTCATGACACTGCAAGAACCCATTTTCCTGGGCAACAATCTGACTTTAGCTCACAGTTGTGGTAAGAATTAAATGAGATGATCAAAGGACAACATTGTGCCTGTCAGCTAGTATATATGAAAATCATAATGGTTAGCTTCTTTCCCATACTTTTTTGGGGGGGTGGACTCTCCTAAATGCAATAAAGGAGCCACTCCGATATGGCGTTTTCAGCAGTCTCCTCGGTGTAAGATAGAGCGCTTTCAGCAGTTAGGATGCCTGATAAAGTAAGATGGAAACTCGACTTGAAGAAGGTTGTACAGAATTCCCCACAGTGGAACAACAAGAGCAGAGAAGCAGCTGCTAATTAGCAAGCCAGCCTTCCAATGATGTATGGTGAGTGTCAAAAACAAAGGAGCAAAGTCAGGAGTATTTTTGCTGTGGAGATAGCCAGCTTTCAGAAAGGGCCATGTCTCCCAGTAATTTAATCTGAAAGATATAAATCATGACTGAAAAGCTTCCTGCGTCAGTAATGCAGAGAAATACCTACATTCTAGCAAGGTTTCCATGATAAAAGACAGGTTTCCATACCTCTGAGATCAGGAAAAACAATTATCAATCAAAGGTAACCATCTTGATACCTGTTTGAAGTGAAATGGGAGGTCAGCAAAGGCCAAAAACAGAGAAAAAGAGAGAGAGGGAAGTGGACTGTGTCTGTAATTTCAAGGAGCTCGTCACTAGCAATTCTGTTTTACAAAATTTCAGCTGTATGTGATTTTGAAACATTAATGATTTAATACCTGCCAGACCAAGAAAGACAAAAGATGCCCCAAATCAAAGGCAGATAACTGCATCATCAGTGTAGACATGGAGGCTGACATCATAATGATAAAAAACCAGTCCAGAGCTAAAGTCTGCAAACTAAAATAGTGGCCAAAGGCAGAATCACATGTTGCTATGGAGAAACGCAATGGGCAATTGACAAACATGGGGGAATCTACACCATCTGATAGCTAGAGAACTAGGAGTTCACAGATCACAAAGTCAAGAAGCCCAGAATGGTCCTTTGCTATGCAAATAATATGCAATCCTCCTATGTCTGCTCTTTAATCAGGATGATCTGTCATCTCTCTGTGTCGTAGCCTGTAGGGCTGTAGAAGTTTAACCACATTGCCCACCAATAACCATCTGGGGCTATTTGAGCATAAAGTAAATGTTGTATGTTGTCCCTCACTCAGCTTCTCTACAATGTCACTCAAGACCAGTGATGAGAAACTGTGAAGTTGTTACCTGCATCCAATGACTAGTCACTAAGAATCTGTTATGCCTAGAAAACTGAGTTAAGTTTTACTGGGAAGTAAAAAGCTTACATTTTAAGCAACTACTAAACTACAAGAACCTTCCTAATCAATTACTTTCTTGAGACCCCAAATCATATTTTATTACATTTCTGTAATCACCAAAATCTACCTCCTGATGAAATCTCAGTTAAGATTAAAGGGGGTGGGGGGGAGGAAGGGAAGAAGGAAATAAATGGCAAGTGCAGAAAGGTGGGGGGGCAGGGGCATCCCTGGCCCCAACTCTCAAATCTGGGTGGAGATAGCAAGATATACATATGTCAATCAAAGCAGGCCTGTGGAAAAACAAGACCAGGGAAGCAGGTGCTAATTAGCAAGGAAGCAATGCAGTGCTGTATTGTGAGCGTAGAAAGCATAGTATAATAGCAAGTCAGGGCAATGCTCACAAGCTGCTGTAACAAACAAACCCCAAATCTCAGTGACTTAACACAATAAAAGTACATGTCTGTTTTTGCAAAATCATAGTCTCTTCAGTGGCTCTCTTCCAAGTAGTGGCTCAGAGATCTGAGCTGCTTCCACATTATAACTATGCTATCTGGAACTGTTGTAACTTCCATGTTATAACTATGCCATCTGAAACACATGACTTCCTAGGTCACCACAGAAGGAAAAGAGAGTGGTATTTTATGGTCAGCCCTGGAAGTGGCATATATCAATTCCTCCTACATACCATTGGCCAGAACACAGTCATATGTTCCCTACATAACCATCAGGAGGCTGAAAAACGTAGTCTTTGCATGTTTCTAAGAAGAAACGAATTAGAGAACATCTAGGGAAGCTCTGTCGTACATGTTACAAAGCAGCGTATGATCCAAATGAGCAGACAGGAAAGCAGCATGAGAAATGTGGGATCGAGCAGGAGGAAGAAGGGCAATTCAGGCAGAAGGAAGCATATAATCAAAGGTTTACCAGAGATGTGTGTAGACGGTGCTTAAAGACAAAGAATTAGACTGGTCTGGCTGAAGCAGAGTTTCAAGTAACTGAAAAGAACAAAGAGAAGAACATGTAAGTAAATTATAAAGATTGAAGAGGATATTTAATACCAACTAAGGTGCTTCAACTTTTCCCTTTAACATGTAAACATTTGTTCATAGCTCCTGGCTACGAACAGAGACTAGGAAGGGTATGCAAAGTAACCAGAAAGCCACTTTTACAAGAATGGATATTAAGACCAAGACAACAGACTCAAAATGGAGTCACTTGTGCTAAGACCCATATCACCAAACCAAGACTTAATTACAGCTTCAGCTCTCCCTAAATGTAATCTTAAACCAGTCAATCAGAAATTACCTATCATCAATAAATCAACAAATAACAAGCGCTGGCAAGGATGTGGAGAAAAGGGAACCCTTGAGCCCTGTTGGTGGGAATGTAAATTGGTGCAGCCACTATGAAAAGCAGTATGGAATTACCTCAAAAAATTAAAAATGGATCTGCCTTATGACTCAGCAATTCCACTTCTGGAAATATATCCAAATAACAACCTCACAACAGTACAGTGATTACCAGAGGGAAAAGGGTGAGGAGGGAGGTAGGATAGGGTAAAGGGGGGATAAATGGTGATTGATAGAGACTTGACTTGGGGTGGTGAACACACAATACAATATACAGATGATGCATTATAGAATTGTACCCCTGAAGCCTATGTAATTTTATTAACCAATGTCATCCCAATAAATTCAATGAAAAGAAATCACCAGATCAGCACTAGTAGGGTCATTTGTACCCTACCATACCCTCAAAGAAAGCAACTTTGCCGTAACAGCATTTTGCCCAGTATAACTTCCTGTCCCCACTCCCTTCTGCTCACAAAGTCTTTAATCTCGTGCAGCTCCTCGGAGCGCCTTCCTATCTGCTAGATTGAATACCACGCAATTCAAATTGATTTTGCTAAAATAAACTCTCAAAAAGTTGAATATGCCTCAGTTAGCTTTTAACACAGGACACTGGTCCCAGTTTCAGTCCTGACCATCCATGTGAATTTGAACAAGTCCACTAAACCCCTCGTGTCTTACTTGACTCATCTGTAAAGTGAGGAAAATACTGTTTATGGTGTAAGAAATGTGTGCGGATCAATTTCCAAAACATGGAGAGAACACTAAAGCATGCGCAGTGATGGCAGGGGTGGGAGGTAATCAACCAGAAACGAGGTATCAAGTAGTGCTGTCGAGATGGAAACCATACGCAGGGCATAAGGAGAAATTAACAAGATTTGATAACACAGAGACATGGTAGACATAGAGGGAAAAAGAATCAAAAGTAGCTTCAATTTTTTAATCTAGGTAATAGAGTAGAGGGGTGTCACTGAAAGAAGTTAGGTGGGTGGGGGGCATTGAATGGGGAAACAAAGAGTAAAATTTGGGGCAAATCAATATGAACTGAAGGCAAGAAACCATAATGTCCTGTAGAGAGCAAGAGACAGTTTGAGAAGTGGCTGTCACTGAAATTCAGTTTACGATCAATTCTCATAAAAAAGAATTAAAACATAAGTGAAATAAACATCCCAATCGCTGTAGAATTTCCAGTAAGTGGATTTACGTATCCCCTTCTTTCCTAAATATATGCAAGAATTAAAATTCTAAGTGAACATCAGCATTTGAAGAAAAAAATAAAACCGTTTACAATAGAAAGGAATAGCACTGGTCCAAATCGACTTGAGAAGCAGAAAACCAAACTGGTCCTTGGGCCTTTCCTCCAGCGAAACATTTCTGTTTACATGATTAGGTCAAAGGTACATGGCTCAGTCCAAGCTCCAATCCTCGGAGCTTTGTGCATTCCCAGGAGACTCTTTCAGATCCTTCCTTCCCATCCCCTCCCATGCCACCCGCCTTCCTTGGATGGTTTCCTGTGTGGGTGGGTCCAGAACTGCAGCATCTCCACTCTCTCTGGCTGTCTGCTTTTATTCTTAACAAGGTCCAGGACTGGGTAGGGGGGATGGAGGGCATGGAGGGAGTCTTGTTATGTGCACTGGGGTCTCCAGGGCAGGACAGACAAACCTCTATGATGGAGTCATTGGTTCCTGGAAATTCCAGGTAAGGACAGAGCTGGGTGGTCTGGACTGAAATTCAGGGTTGAAATAAAACCAAATGAAAAAGGAAAAAACTAGGCAAGGTAAACAAAATGAAAAAAAAAAAGAAAAAGAAACTTCACACAATTTTATAAACCCTTATTAAGCATCGAAATTCCAAAACACTCAGGAGAACAAAAGTTTTTTATTAAATTCATTGGGGTGACATTGGGTAATAGGATCACATAGGTTTCAAGTGCACATTTCTGTGATCCGTGATCTGTGTATCGCACTGTGTGCCCACCAGCTGCAGTCAAATCACCTTTCATTACCATATATTTGCCCCCCTTTACCCTTTACAGACCTTGAGAATATTCTGCTAAGTGAAAAACAAAACTTCTCAACAGCAATTTGTGCCTTAGGCTTATTTCCTTAATTCAATGCCTTGATGAAATCCAGTTAGTGAAAGCCTATAACACAAACATGAATGAAGCACATGTAAATTGATCTCTCACACTGTAGCTAATTTATCTCCTAAGACATTTGCAAAACTTCTCGCTGACTCCAAACACTGCCTCTGTGGGTGCTTAGTATCACACTGTGAAATGGCTTTGTAGGTATATGAAAATCAACTATTACTCTCAGAAGAGGGAAAACAACTCCGGGGATCTGGAGAAAGCACTTAACACAGTGCCTGGCACAATATAGGCACTTCCCTTCTCTATGTGAAGCTCAATACGGAAAAAGAACAGCTGGCCCTAGAAAAGCATATATTCAAATGGGAGGCTCACTCAGCCTTCCTTCCAGCTTCCTCCATGTGTGGTATTTGGTAGAGACACACCCTGGCATACACTCAAAAGGGAGCTGTCCCAGACTGATCGCAAAGGACGCTAAGCAGGTCCAGCCAAGAGCTAGAACTAGGGCAGGCAGTCCTATTCATGGTGGTGTGAGGTGGACAAAGCCAGGGCAGCTGCATCCAAATCATGTCTGGTTAGGTAAGCCTGCATCAAAGCCAAAGGAATAAATCAAAGACCAGCACCAAGTCCAGAGGCAGGGATATTACTGCAAATGCAGGTGAATCCAAGGCCGCGCATCCGTAGAAACTGGAGCATAACCCGTGCAGGTAGGAAAGCAAGAGAAGGCGGCCCTGAGCGGTGGCTGAGACACTGCTGCTACAGCCTCTGCTTGCCTTCATTTTTCAGAGGGCACGAAGGTACAAGATCAGGGCAGGCATATTGGAAACATTATCTGGAGCTCCATGCCCAGCCTGTCCTCACTCCCTATTGCTTTAATTACTAGAATCCCCCACAACATCCTAGTGGTTCCATTTCTCCGGAGAGCTCTGAACAATACACAGACCACATTATTCGTCTCATGGCTAATGCTATGAAAAGGTAACAAAGATAACCTACACACATCACACACCCATACCCACACAACCCGTGCCAATTCTGTGATAAAAGCACATAACTACATAAAGAAACAACTACGGGTTTTGTAAATCCATAGCATTTAGTATTTTTATTCATATTCTTTACTCACCTACCTACCCGACAGGATGTCGGAGATACATTAGTAAATAAACCAAATTCAGCCCTGCCCTCTTATTTCTTATTTTCTAAGAAACAAAACAAGAAGGAAAAAAAAATGAGCATTGGGTAGACCAATAATATATAAAAATTGGCCCAAAAATACTGTGTAGAAAACAAAAGGAGAATGGATGGAGAGTAGCAGGGAGCAGAGGGGAAGGCCTCTCAGGGCTTTAGAGTGAGGAATTCTTCACTGAAATTCCAGGAGGGGCAGAGTGGGAGATAAGAAAACAGTGTGGATGGAAAAACAGCCAGAATAGAAGAGAGGTTGGGCTCTTCACAGACTGGAAAGTCTAGTGAACGTTAGAAGGACAATTGACCCGCAGGATTTGATGACGTCCCTGGGTAGACAGGGTCAGAACTGAGTTGAATTGGAGGACACCCAGCTAGTATCTGAGCATTGCTTGGATGAGTCGGGGGACCACATCAGAAGTGGTGACCAGAATTGTAAAGGGTTTGTTGAATAAGTAGATAAACATGTAAATGGATAAAAGGAATCAGTTATTTGTATATGTACCTAATTTATATTCTAGTCACTAACTGCTCTAGGCTGTTCCAAAAACCACATTTGCAAGCAATATTCCAGGTGCCGAGATCCTAAATGAAAAAAACGTCTCACTGGAGACAGAGGCTCTCTCCAGGTTTTAGAGGCTCCTTTTTATGTCCCTTTCTTCTGTTTATTGGTTTCAATAATGTTTACTGGAAAAAAACTTTGGAAAACCCAACGTTTTACAAGAATGTTGTAATTCTTGTAAACTACAGGACTTATTTTGTGTGGTTTGGCTCTTCCTCATTGACCAACTACTCTCTGTCTCCAGAAGGATTATGCTGGTTTTAGTAGTACCCTACACAGTTATTTGGGGAATTCCTTCATTTGTGTGTTCTGTGGGGGTGAGGAAAAGGTAGCAACACTGAACTGTTTTCAGAATTCCTTCTGTAGAGACCAAGCTAAAGAAACCTAAAATGAATGAATGAAAGAATAAATGAACAAGCAAATTAGTTTTCTAAAATAAGTGGTTCTCAAATCATATTTTAAAAGGTCTCAAAAATCCATTTTATGAGTTCCATTTGTGGGGAAAAAACAGCCCCTTCATCAAGTTCTGTCTCAGAGATATGGAACATATAATATAGCCTGGGGAGGGAGGGGTTGGGGGAGGAAACATTTAAGACTAAAGCATCTAATATTCACCTAGAAGTTGTTTGCATTTCTGCAACGTAATCACTCCTTATGTCTCCTTCATATCTCCATGCATCTGGCCTTGGATTAGTGTGGTTTTATGTAGAAATCAAAGAAGAGGTGGAGTTTTATATCTGGGTCAATGCCATGTGGAACAGAGTTAGTGTAACCAGGCAGCGTAGGGCCTGGCTGCTTGTCGCCATGTACACGCATAACACAAAAATTTGTAGGGAAAGAAATAGGTTTTTATTAACAGAATTCCCAATTCAAGGGGGCTGGAAACATTCTTGCTCTGAGCTGACTGAGCCGACTTCCCCATCAAAGCACAGAAATCCAGCCACCACCAGGAAGATTAAAGTCCAAATCTGCTTCCAGAAGTTCCCCGTTATTGCTTACCAGCAGCCCAATGTCAACGTCATTATCCAAAGGGGCCTCTGTCTCTCCAGCTCCAAGCTCTCTGTCTCTTGGGTACCATAGTCACCATTGCCTCGCTGCAGCTCTCGCGCTCTCTCTCTCTCTCTCTCTCTCTCTCTCTCTCAGGGCCTGGGGTGCGCTGCTAGATCACTCCAGATGGTCACGCAAGGGAAACTCCATCCACAAGGAACTTCCCAGCTCATGCCTCGGAGTGCTGCTCTCGGCCTCCGGGCACTGCTCTTAGTGCGAGAGAGCGGAAGCAGTCCAGGACCCGTGTGCCTGGCCCATAGCATCCCAAGGGCTGGCATCCCAGTGTGGGGCCTTGCCTTCAGGAGCTGCCTTCCCACCATGCGGAGCCTAAGCCCCAAGCAGTCCTAGCGGCTACCACCCCTGCCTGTGCAGGGCAAAGCAAGAGAGAGACTTCTGTCTACTTCTGCATCAAATTCCTCTCCCAAAACCCCACATGTGCTAGAAGCCAGTGGGAGTATCCACCTTTGTAACCAATGATGGCCATTTGGCCAGGTTTGCCTTTGCCCCTCTTTCCGCCACCAGGTCACATAACAGGGCAAAATCTCTAGTCTCCTGGGGGCAGGATGTCCAGCCCCCACTGCTCACGCATGCGCAGTACACGCTCCCCTCTGCTGAGTCACAAGCTTCTTGACCGCCTGGGGCAATCTCTCTCTTCTGGTGGCCCCTCCCTTCACAGGTAGGGCAAGCCCGCTTTTAATCTTAAATTCCACCTTGCGGTTTTCTCCCCACCCCTGCCTTCTCCAGCAATTTGCCAGACTACTTACTCTGTTACATTAGCACACATAAGAAAGTGAGACAAGCCATAAACTAAACATCTACAAGAAGTGGCATGCTTGTTATGCCTCTCTCATCTAGATCATAGGAACAGGGAAATCCCGGTTTGTATCTGGATTGCATATAGAGAATCCACGTGGCAACCACTAACAACTACGCCCTCCAGCAGCCAGAGCAGAGACTACAGGACTCTGATGCCCCCTTCCTAAGGGGGCCCTAAAAGTTCCCCGGCAGAGGTCGGCTTTGCGGCCCTACAACCCCAGTCCTCAGTATTCATGCTCAGAACCAATCCCTTTTGCTGACTGATCTGAAATCTTTTCACAGAGTTCCTAGAAATTGCCCCTAACCCAAACAGCTTCAGTCACTTTCCCAAAGCCAGACACACACCCTGGTATGTTTCCAAACTGCAACTAGAAACCAATTGTCCTGCCTCCCACTCCAGTGCATGTTCCACCATCACATGCTACCTGGCTTTAAACAAAGAAACCAAAGGAATAGGAATTGGAAGACTAGGAGGACAAAGGGAACAAGGCCACCTGACATAGCAGGACTGACTCAGATAGCATCCAGAGACTGCCCTAATCCCCTGATGAAGTACGACAAATTTAGAAGCAGTTATTTTTTTAAGATGGGAAGCCATCCTGGAGGACAAGATGCTGAAAAGGAAACTGGAAATGAAGAAAGCTTTGAGTGAGGACCCCAAAAATGGGAGGACCCTGGCTACCCAGTGGCAGAAAGAAAACCACAAGATTTGACAAGTGCCTATTATCTTAAGCCTAACTCACGAAAGCAAACTTTGCTCAGGAAGGTGCACAGTTCTCATACAAACTCAGACAAAGGTGGCTAACAGCACAGCTGAGTACTGAGTGCTGAGGATCTGACAGCTGTTACTAGGGACTCCCCTCAGCCCTTTGGACGCAATGCATTCCCTCTGAGGTTCTATCATTAGATTTAAATGAGGTCTTTCTAGAAACCAACCTACTTTCAAGCCTGAGAATATTTGTAAAAAAGCAGATCAAAACATCATCCATCTAATTATCCTGTAATTGTTCAGGCATCAGAGAAAAGGATCTGTATAAAGAACTGTTCCTTTCACTTTATTCCTCTAAGAATCATCTTTTAAATCCATGAAATCAAAAGTGATCTAAACATCTATTTTTAAATATATATCAGAAAGGACAAATATCTAATAAGGTCCCAGGGAACAGATGACTGCTTCTGGAAATATTAGGACTTTGAGAGAGAGATGCCAGGTTTTCAGATCCCGTTCGATTTTTTCTGCAGGGTTGATGCTAAGCTGTCGCTTCCCATACAGAAAAAGGGTTATGATAAAGTCAGGGGGACTGTCTCCAGGGGAGGACCTTCCTCAGGCAGCTCAGGCTGCTCTAATAAAACACCGTGAACCAGGGGCTTCAAGAACAGACTTGTGTTGCCCCCCAGTTCTGGAGCCTGGGAAGGCCAAGATCAAGGTGCTGGCAGATTTGGTTCTTCCCAGCCTGAGGACAGCTGCCATCTCTCCGTATGCTCATATGATCTTCTTTGTTCACGTGTGCAGAGGGAAGAGCTCTCCTGTCTCTTTCTCTTCTCATAAAGACACTAAGCCCAGAATGAGAGCACCAGCCTCAAGGTTTCATCTAGATTCAGTTACCGCCCAAAGCCCTCATATTCAAATGCCATCACAATGGGGGACAGGGCTTGGGCATAAGAGTTTGGGGAGGGATGCAAACCATTCAGTCTAACCTAGTCACTCAATAAATGGCAAGTGCTTCTGACACACACAAAAATCCTTCATTTTCCTCCTCAGTCATGCTATGCCCTATTTTTGGTTTCTTAGGTAATTTGGAAACTCTACGCTACAGCAGACCAGAAATTTCCCATCCAGTGTTTCTAAGAGTATTAATAACAAGACTTTTTCTTTAATGTTTTTGACTTGTAATCCAGCTTTTAAACATAAGATAGCATACTGCTGGACGTTATTTAGATATTAATTTAACCTGTATGAACTAGGAAAAGCAACCAGTGAATTAAGATGTTTTGACTTTTTTTCTTATCTTTTCAGAGATTAAATTGTGAGATTTTATTCTTCACGATTCCCTCTCGGGAAAGCTATCTGCCAGTGCGTGTCTGAAAGATACTAACAACAGGGGAAAAAAATTAAAAACAATTAGAGGAAAATGGCTTTGAACATGGGAGAAAGTGTACATCAGCTCTCACAGGAACTCTCAGCAACGGTATTAAAAATTCCAACCGTTTCATTTGGGGTGAGCAGAGCAGCATGGAGTCATCTATTGAGCACACTTGGTAGGGGGCATGCAAAGCACACAAAAGGCTTCTTTTGTTTACAATATGGATTTTCACGGTGTTCAGAAGCTTCTGTTCCAACAGCATCATCACCGTTTGTCCGAACTTATAGAAAGCGACAGGGTCTCTCCTTCAGCCTCTCTTGAACAGATCCACCAGGCCAAGGTCATGTGGCTTTTCCCCTAAGAATTAGGGCCCTCTGGATCCAATTCTCTCTGTTCTTTTCCCAGCATCCTAGCATTCCAGCAGGGCAGATGCCTCGCAGAAGGAAACCAGATGCCGGGGCTGTGGGGGACTCCCAAGCAGCATACGCCAACCTGCAGGAGTTGAGAAGGGAAAGCGCTGCACAGCCCAACTCACCCCGAGCGGTGTCTTTAACGTGAGGATGCATGTGCACCGTGCAACGTGCAAAACCAGCCAGGCTGAAAGAGGTTCCTGCCCAGACAGGGAGTGCGGCCAAGCGTTTGAAAGCATTCTCTTCTGTGGGCAGACAGCTGGTTTGCTCATTGCTCTGCTTCAGGGAATGTGCGTCCTGAAGGATTCTGAGATCTCCACTGCAGTAGGGGTTCTGGAATGAGCCTGTGGAGATTTTTTCCCCCACTGCCCCCCGAACTCAAAATCCATTGTGCAGATTTCTCAGTCTGGCTTAAAGCTTAGAGAAATGTCAAAGTCTTGCATCATGAATTTCTGTTTCATCAGTATTCAGTATTTGCCGGTGCTCTCTCAACTTGGACTTCTGGTCATTAGACCCTGGGAGTCTGAATATTCCTTCTTTTGTATTAAAATGAAATGTTAAGTTCTTGGCACTGTGGTTTTGTGAAGATGCCAGTATGAGATTTGGGTCTTAAGATCTACGTAGTAATAGATAGGCAAATCAAAAGCTTCACAGAATGAAAAGCTAATAAATATGGTGCTTTCAGTTTACAAGAAAAAGTCAAGAAAGCAATGTGGCTAAAGGGGCCACTTCTCCCAAGAGAATCATTAGCCTTCTCCGGCCAGATGTGCGACTGAAGTCACAGATGGAAGCAAATGTGCGGCAAGATCAGGCTGTGTGCCCGGAGCTGAGTGCTAACCAAGGGTGTTAGCAGTAGGGTGGGCCACAAACATCCCATTTCTCCTGCAGTCACATGACAAGGTTGCATTCCCCACGTTTCAAGATTTGTACCTGGGATTTGTTTTGATCAGGTATGGTAAGGTGACAGATGCAGAGACAATTATCTTTGAAAGAAGAGTTGATTACCTACAGCTTCCAAGAAAAGGGGGCCTGCCAGAGCCTATGGGGCCACGTGGTCAGTCAGAAGGAGTGAGGGAAGCGTGGGCAGCAGCCTTTTTGACTACAGCGGAGGCAAGCTTTTAGGTGGGGATGCCCCTCTTGGGGAAGAAGCTAAACACAGACGCTGGAGTTTGTAATCATGTGGCACACTGAACAGGCAATCAGTTAGTGTGGTCAAGACCATGTGTGCACATCAGGGTCACACTCACATGGGCTTTTACCATGTATCAGTTATTGTTTGCCAAAAGTGCTCTGTAACAAACAAGCACAGAACCTCAGTGGCATGTCATGATGACATTTCCTTGAGATGGGCAGGGGCTGTGCTAAGAGGCTCTACTCACTTTGGCTGGCGGGGGGGTCAGCTGGCTGCCCTCTGACCTAGGATAGGCTCACTCTGGAATGACTTAGCTCTATTCTATGTGCCTCTCATCAGTTAGCCCACTAGCCTGGGGATGTTCTCACAGGGAGGCAAAGGCTCAAAAGGCAAACGAGCCCACTAGGCCAAGGGTCTTCCAAGGCCCTGTTCGCATCACATTCACTAACATCCCGCTGCTCAAAGCAAATCATACGTTCTGATGGTTAATTTTCCATGTCAACTTGATTGAGCAGCAGGGTACTCAGATATTTGGTCAAAATTATCCTGGGTGTGGTTGTGAAGGTGTTCTGGATGAGATTAGCATTTAAATTGGAAGATGAGTAAAGCAGATGACCCCCACTAATGTGGATGGGTAATCAGGTGAAGGCCTGAATAAAACAAAAATCCTGGGGGACTGGAAGGGAGTAGACAGACCAGACAACAATGTGGTGAAGAAGCAGGGTGGGTGGAGAGGGACAAAGGGGGCAGTGGAGGACATCTGTAATAGTGTCAACAATAAAAAATAAAAATAAAATAAAATAGCTGGCCGTCCCATGAGTAATGGGAGCTCCTCCTGCGGGACTGCCTTCCAGCTGGCACATTGTTGTTGTTTTCTCCTCTGCCTTCCTCTTTCTCCTTTTTTCCTCTGCCTCTGGAGCTGAAACTTCAGCTCTTCCTGATGTCAACCCTGCTAGTATTCAGACTGGAACAATACCGCCAGCTCTCCTGTGTCTCCAGCTTGCTGACTGCAGATCTTGGGACTAATTTGCCTTTATAATCATGTGATCCAATTCCTTATAATCCAAATCAATCTCTCTCTCTCTCCCCCCACCTTATATATTTCTCTGGAAAACCTTGACTAATATATATGGCTAAACCTAAAGTCAAACTGGGAGAGTTCTATAAAATTACATGGGAACTTTTACAACTATAAGGAAGAGTAAAGAAGTAAAGTCATTTTTGCAATCTTCAACAGGCAGAGAAAAACAGAACCCCTTTTTCCTACACCTGCTTCCAGCTACCCAGAGATTCCTAAGGATTAGTAAATGCCTTGGTCGCTGTGACAAAGGGGCAGGAGGGGTCGGGGGTCTTCTCTGCCGGACACATGTGCAGGTCTCACTCACTTCATGAGTTATCTGAATAGAAGAGAGAAAGTATATACTGAACCAGTAGTAGCAATGTTAAAATATATTTTTAGTTCCCTGGAAATGTAACCCTTACAACTGTCTGTTTTTCAACTTTCAAATATATTTCCAGGAATCCATTGTGTATGAGAGTCAGGAACTACCTATAACCCACCCCTTTTTACCTGATAAAGTCTGGATCACACTAATATGATTGGGACCTTTAATATCCTTGTGTAAAAGGATATTTTGGAAAGGTGAATAGAGCAGGTATTGACAATCCCATTTTACAAAGGAGGAGACATAAAGACATTAAATGACTTGCCTAAAGTCGGAAAGCTCAGTAACAAAAGAACTAGGAAAGATTTACAGGTTGCCTGGCCCTTTGGGAGGATGGTTTCCAGAGTACCATGGTGCCACTCACTGAATCATTTAGAGATGCACATGCAGAATCCTGTGGAATATCAGACTGCCCCCGAGGCTGGCCTCCTGAGCAGCGCGGGCCAGAGCAGTCCTTCTAACACAGTTCCCTGGCAATGCCCGCGTCAACAGGTGTCCCTTGAGCACTTCCTTCTCTGTGCCAGGCACTGTGCTATTATATATATTTATAAATATATATATATTTATATTTATAAATAAATATATATATTTATTTATAAATATATATATATTTATAAATAAATATATATATTTATTTATAAATATATAAATAAATATAAAATTTATTTCTGCAGACACACTGGTGAGCAAACCCAGAGCCAGGGACTGTCCTTGGCACTGTGCTGTAACAGTTATGTGTCAGCTATAGTGAAAGGTGGGGTTGGGGAGCAGACTTTAATCAAATACTCACATGAACGGGGGGGGGGGGGGGACACATGCAAACTTGAAGCACCCAGGGAGGGAGAGGCCGTTGGCAGGGCCTGGGCCTGCGCACAGCCCTGGGCCAAGCAGAGGGAAGGGAGGGCTTTCCTGGGGAGGGGTGCATTAGATACTATCTAAAGGAAGAACTGGAGTCACTAAGATAAAAAAGAAGAAAGAATATTCCAGGAAGAAAATCTAGAATGTGCCAACTACCCCAAAAAGAATTCCACTGCTCTCTGGGCAGCTTGTTCTTACTGTGGAAAGCAGATAGGCTTCTTACTTTGGCCACAAAACTTAATACCCTTCCCTAAAAGATCCCCTTGCCAGACTCACAAACTTGAAGTCTTTTCCATATCATTCTTATCCTTCTGAAATGGTACAGAGCCGAGAAACACGCTTGGAGCACGGCAAACATGCCAGGTTTCTTAGACTGGTGTACAGTTGACCCTTGACCAACACTGGGGTCGGGGCATCAACCCCCTCAAAGTTGAAAATGCCCATGTAACTTCTCATGGCACCAAAACTTAACTACTAATAGCCTGCTGTTGACTGGAAGCCTTAGAGACTACCTAAACAGTCAACTAACACATGTTTTGTGTGATATGTATTACATACTGGGTGCTCGGAACAAAGGAAGCTAAAGAAAAGAAACTGCCATTAAGAAACCCTAAGAGAAAATACATTGGCAATATTGATGAAAAAAGTCCATGTGTAAGTGCACCTGTGCACTTCAAACGTGCTGTTCAGGGGTCAGCTGTCACCTGAATCTGAGCGATGCCACCAACAGCGCGTTGCCAAGCTTCATATTCTGCTCCCCAGGGGCCAGAAATAGCTCTCCGCTCAAGGTGGCAGCGGAAGGAGGAGCATGGGCCAGACTTGCAATCCGTGCAATCAAGTGTTTAATTATTACAGACTTTCTGGTAATTGAATCTAGTTTTTCATGTGAACTGAGTTTCTGCTTAGAATTTTAACGTGTCGGGGTGGGGACTGGAAGTCCTTGAAAGTCCTATGATTCATTGGCGAAACAGGAAAATGGAAATTTGAGAAACACAGAAAGACATTAAAATACACTAAACATCTATTGTCCATCCCGCACGGCAAAGTAATTTGTAAACGGTAATTATACCTTGGAAGAGTATCTAATTAGCATAAAAGAGAAATTTGGACTAACGTGGAGCTTCATCTGACTTCAATTGATACGCAGTGATACTATTCAAGACTGATTTCCCAAGCTTTTATTGCTTGACTGAGCATTGCTTGGTTACTGAAGTTTAAAAGGATTTTCCAACCTTTTGCTTCTCATAAGCTAAGCAGAGGGCCTGTCATGGGTTATGGAGGTAAAAGACAGGAGGTAATAATATATAATTGTCCCATGGAAAGTGCTGTGAAGTCCAGGTTAGGTCAAGTTTATAACCTCAAGAAACAGGGATTAAATCTCAAACCTCCAAAAAGAAATTTCCCAGTCTTTTTTCATCTGTACTATTCAGTATCATTTGGCGGTTCCTGTCAGTGGCTCACTGACACGTTTTGTTTTTTTTCAGTCCGAGGACATGCCCATTGATTTCAGAGAGAAGGGAAGAGAGGGAGAAAGAGGAGAGAAATATCGATGTGAGAGAGAAACAATGATGGGTTGCCTTTCGTATGCACCTGAGCCAGGGACCAAACCTGTAACCTGGGCATGTGCCCCGACCAGGAATGGAACACATGACGCCTTGGTTTGCCCGGCAATGCCCAACCAACAAAGCTACACAGACCAGGGCTGACTGATTCCTTTTAAGAACCATGTTCTTCATCCTCATCATCAATGACAAAATAAACTGAGTACTTGCTATGTGCTTATGTTAAGTGCTATTACAATTTAATAATGAGCACTCTAAAGCAGTTTTCAAAAAAGGCATTTATGATCACTCTCAAGTAAATGATCAAAGGGTCTAACTAGCTTATTAAGCAGGATTATTCATTACAAATCTATTAGATTTGCATAAATACACTCTACTGCTGCTACTCTCATAGACACAATGGCAAACCCCTTTGAACTAAGGCCCATAAGTTGACTTAATGGTTTACATCAAGATTTTAATGGCCCAGAACTTGGCCACTTACATTTACTACCCAGACAGATGCTGAATGCTGCTAATGAGAAGATTATCAGATGCTGGGTTCGTAATGTCCTTCCCTTACATTTTGTAATGGACACGCGTGTCATTGTTTAACACTTTTGATTCCTTTCTTTAAAAACGATTTTGTATTACCCCAGCTATTTTTCTCCTGCAAGGACTTTGGATGCATTTCTGACCCCATCTCCTAGTACTCTTTCCCTTCTTCACTTCAAGAAAGCCACGGACCTCCTGAATATTCCTTGAAAATGCCAACCTCCTCTGGGTCCTTGCACTTCTGTGACCTCTGCCTGGGACACTGTCTGAGGCCTCCAAGCAGCAGATGATTGTTGGTCACCTGCACCCCTAACAGGCCGTCAAAGCCATGAGTCGCCTGTTGTCATGGCCCTCATGATCTCTCTCTTTCTCCAGATGTTCTCATGATTGCTTCCTGTACTCCCTTTGGTTTCTGCTCAGATTTCCCTTTAATGAGGTCTTTGCTGACCACTCCATCTAAATAGTAACCTCCTGGCCTTCACTCACTTTAAGCCACTTCTGGTTCACCTTTCTCTGTTCATTCTCCATATTGGATAGACTATTGACTTGCTGATGTAGTGTGCTGTCTCCCTCCATGCAGGGAAGAACTTTTTGTTAATTGATATATCCTCATACCTAAACAGGTACCTGACACCCAGCTAAACAAGCTAAATATGGTTTAAGTGAATGAAAAATTGAGCAAGCAAGCATATATTGCGGTATTAGATGCCATGTACTAAGCACAGACTATACATAGATACAAATATAAGATTCTGGCTGACACGCTTTCATTTCTTAATACATATGTTACTAACAAATATGGCATCTGTCCATAATTTTAGCTTTCTTTACTTCACCCAAGGATATATTTATTGATTTTAGAGAGTGAGGAAGGGAGAGAGAGAGAGATAGAGAAAGAAACATCGATCAGTTGCCTCTCATACGTGCTCCGACCAGGGATCAAACTCACAATTTTTGGGGGTACGGGACAACACTCCATCCAAATAAGCCACCTGGCCAGGGCT
>VMDR010009421.1:0-33448 GCA_007922815.1 Macrotus californicus
CTTCTTAAGGATATAAATGTATATCCTGTCTTTTCTTGAATATACAAGAAAACTGGGTTAGCCTTTTTTTTTTCCTTTAAAATTATTTTTGGCAACTCTTGGGGAAAATCTGTTAGCTTGTCAAGATAAATTTTACAAGCAGTATCCCAGGTTATGGTAACCATTGCAAAATACCCAAGAGATAAAGGACCTTTGCAGAACTAGGGTTACAAATGTGTTTATACATTTATATATATTTTGGTACTGTGAGTACTCAAAATATTTGGATGTTGTGTAAGCTGGAGGCAGCTTCCACGATCCGATTTTGTTTTCAAAGCAGGCAATGCTGTGGTGAAAGAGGGCTTCGAGCTTGAAGGGGCCCCTGGCCAGAACGGGGGCGCTCACGTCTTTGAGAAGCGGGGCTCTGCTCCTTCCAGAACGTTTTCTGTGGACAACTGTCTCAAGGGTTGGTTTTGTCCCCAAGTGTTATTGGTGAGGACAAGACCTGATGCCCAGTGATGGGCCTGGCGCTATGATTTTGAACTTGGCCAGAAGGCCATTCAGCCCTTGCTGGATCTGAATGAGTGCCTGAGCGTGTCTACTGTTTTCCAAGTTCCAGGGCGTCGTCAGGCGCATGCCCGTGGTCACTCCTCCTGACACGCTGCCCCTGCTTTCCTGCTGCCCCTGGCATCGGTACAGTTCCCAGGACAGAAAGGCCGTGGGATAGAGTGCGGGCCCCTACCATGTTACTCATTTTCCTAGGACTGTGACTGCAAGGGGGTTGGCATGTCCTAAATTGGGGTCAGGTGAGACTGAATTCAAACCCAGTGCTCACTCACTGGCTGAGTGGCTACAGACAAGTTACCACCCTCTCTGAGCTCTTCACCCGCCTCATAAAGCTGCCGAGAGAACTGTGAATGAGGAAGTACGTGCAAAGTTCTGTATGTGGCGTTGGTGTGCCGGGGACGGCCAGGGGAAGCTGCCAGGTCTGAGTTGTTGCCGTCATCGCTGTGATTTTCACTATTACTCTGAGTGGCACATTTCAGGGTTCTGCATGGGGTGAAGCGATGCATAGGGTGGGGGAGGAAAGCACGAGGCATGTTGTTCAGGGAAGCGGGTAACAGGAGCGGGATGGCGGGCCTAAGCAAGGCCCACCAGGGTGAGCTGGTTAGGACCCTGCCTGGAGGAAGTGCGCCTTCCCCGGGCACAGGCAGCTCTGTTCCTTGTCAGTCCACAGGCCTGTGCCCAGAGAGCCCAGTCAGTGAGCTAGAGGAGGCGATGGAAAGATGTCGTGTTGGTCCATGCTCCAGCGCCCTGGACCACCAAGTCGTCAAGCTGGGCTCTGGAAAAGCCTGTCCCTCTGCAAAGGCACACTTTGGGAAGGTCCTGCCACTCAGTCCTGAGCATCCGAGCCCTCCCTAGCCCCTCTTAGCTCGTTCCCTGGGTCTCTTGCTCTGGCTTCCTCAGGACCTTCTTGGCTGGGCCAGACCCCAGTTACTGGCTTTCCCACCTCCGCTCGCCTTTTGTGCTGAGTTTGGCGGGTGTCTCTGTCTCCTGCCTAGGTCTTGCCCTCTGCATACCAGATCTGTCTGACCTGTTCAGGTCTGCTTGAAGCAGCCATGGGGCTTAGGTAAAATGCCAGGAGGTTCTCTGGCTTGCCTGAGGAGGCTTGCTCTTCTTCTCTGACCCATTCACCTCCTCAGTGCGACTCTCTTCCCTTCCCTTCTTTCTTTCGAGAAAGAGAGGGAGAGAAACATCAATGTGTGATTGCCTCTCTCACGCCTCCTCCTGGAGACCTGGCCTGCAACCCAGGCATGTGCCCTGACTGGGAATTGAACCAGTGACCCTTTGGTTTGCAGCCCATGCTCAATCCACTGAGCCACAGCAGCCAGGGACCCTTCCCATCTTTCAAAGCGGAGGTTGGTTCACGGAATCCCGGCTCTTTTCCACCCTGAGTAATTTATACTCATTTCTCTAACCCCCACTCTATGAGCCATCCAGGCTCAATATACGTTTGGTAGAGAATTTATTTTTGAGTATTTTAAAGGATTTTTGAACTTTTTTTCAATTTGAAAAAATAGATTTTCAAATTGAAGCATATTGTAAATTATTGTCAATCAATTGGAATTAATTTTGACAAGGGCTGGGGTTGAGGACCTGAAGAGAGTCCTCTTGGCTGTAACCAAAGAAACAGAGTGTCCCAGTATTCCTTTTACTTGGTTCATTCATCTTGTTTTCCCTTTTTAAAAACGGTGATAAAGTGCACGTAATATCCATCATTTTAGCCACTTGAGAATAGACAGCTCAGTGGCTTGAACGCACCCGCAATGCTGTGGAGCCATCGCCACTGTCTGTGCCCACAGCTTTTCATCACACCCAGCCAAAACTCTGGTCCCTGGTACAATGACTCTCCCTTCCCCCACACCGCTCCCCTTGGCCCCTGTCACTCTATTTATGCCTCTTTTTGACCGTGAAGGACTGAACTCTGCTAGCTAACCACGTACACTAGTTTTCTGTTGCCACGTAACAAATGGGCTGACCACGCAGATGTACTCTCTCACAGCTGTGGAGGTAAGAAGCCCAGGCGTGGGGTCGCTGGGCTCTCTGCCTGGACTTTCATCAGCTGCTGTGAAGATGTTGGACATTTTGTGATCCTCACCTGTGGCTCAGGGCTCTCTCCCAAGCTGGCTGTGGGTGGAACTCTTTGTTTTGTGGTTGTGTGATTGAGGTCCTTGTTTCCTTATGGCTTACGGCTGCTCTCGGCTGCTAGGAGCTGCCTGCTGTTCCTCACCAGGCAACCCCGTTGGTGGTACCCAGTGCGGTAGGATGGCCGGGACCTATGTCTGGCTTCTCTGGGGACCAGCCAGAGAAATGCTCATCCTTAAAGGCCTTCCAACTGCGACTAGTTCCCCTTTGCCACGGATCAGAATATAGTCCCGGGACCAATGTGGCATCATATTCACAAGCTCTGCCCCTGTCAGAGGAAGGGATAACACGGGGCCTTGTACACCAAGGAGGGACACCTGGGGAGCCACCTTAGGGTTGTGCCATCATGCTTTACCAGGGCCAAGAGCTTTCAGCCTAGGTGACTTGGAGTGGTTTTTCCTGGGCTTAATTTCTACCAAGTTCTTCCTGATGTTCTGCTTTTTGAGGCTGTGTAGGTTGGACGCTGGGGCAGAGAGTGCGGGTCTCCAACTCACATGGACCGGGCAAGTCCTTTCCCTGCCTGGGCCATTTAACCCGCATCTGCACCTGCCGGCTCTCAGTATAGGTCCGTAAATCTGGGATGTGATGCACAACCACGCATTCACTCACAAACATGCCTAAGCGTCTGCTCACTAAACATCTCAGGGTTCCATAAGTAACAGAAATGTGTTGTCAGGAGGCTGGAGACCCAGGGTCAAGGCCCTGGGCTGTGTGCAGAAGCCTGTGATGGCCACCAGTTCTGACGTCTCTTCAAGAGAGTCCTTTAGTCATTTATAAAAAAAAAATATTGAATGCCTACTGTGTGCTAGACAGTGTTTCAGGCACTGAGGGTCCAAGCGGCCCGAAGTCCTGCCTCTGCCGAGCTGACTTTGTCCTTAAGGGGAATTGAAAGGAAGCATCATACACACGTAAGGTGTGTAGTGCGCCAGCGTGGGATAAACGCTGTGGATAAAAATGTTGCAGGTACAGCTGCACAGGAATGCTGGGCAGTGAGAGAGATGAGAGGTGGGATTTTTGAGGATTGTCTTTAGTAATGCAGAAAGTCTCAGGAGCACCAGCCAGGAGATTGCCCGAAGTCATCTCTTAAAAATAATCACTAATGGAGAAAGGCCTGTAGAAAACACCTAGCTGCACGGGATGACGTGTGGGGGCTGTGGAGAGAGGAACCACACCTTCGGGGTCCTGCCCAGAAGGCATGCACAGCTGGAGTCCCCTGCACAACCGCAGGCCTCGGCAGACCAGAGTGAGGCCATGGAAAACGACATATTACTGTCTTGGGCATGGCAACAGGCAGCCCTCCACGAACTTTGAAAAGGATGTGGAGGATATTTTGGGACCTCTCCTTTCCACGGGGCATCCTCAGCTTTGGCAATGTCCCTGGGCGAGGCATAGAGCCAGGTGAATAGTAAAGCCTGGGGGACTTGGAGGTGACCGCCTTGAAGCCTTTCATGTACGACTTTATATACTAGTTTATGAAACTGTGGTTCCAGGAAATAGTTGGCTTCACAAGGTTGCCCAGCAAGTGGCAGAGCTGGAATGAAGCCCAGGCCTCCTGGCTGCTGTGCAGACTCCTGTGTGGCTGCAGCTCCCTTCCCAACACGGCCCCTGGGGCCTCCTCTCAAAGTCTGGAGCGCTCCCACCCAGCCGGGACGGTCCTCTGTCCCGGCTCCCTCTAGCCTGTAAGTGCCCGAAGAGAGAGAGGGAGAGAGACTGCGTCTTGGTGGATGCTGGATTCATTTGTTAGGCTGCTGTAACCAAGTACCACAAGCAGAGTGAATGTAAACAGCGAAGTTATATTGTCTGGAGACTAGAAGTCCAAGGTCTTGGTGTCGGCAGGGCTGGTTCCTTCCGAGGTTCTGCGGGAGGACCTGCTCTGTGCCTCTCTCCCAGCTCCTGGTGCTTTGTTGGCAACCTTTGCTGCACCGTGCCCCAGATCTCTGCCTGCATCCTCACACCGTGTGCTTCCTGTCAACCAGTTGTCTTCAGTGCCAACTCAGCACCAACAAGAACCTCCAACAGGAACCCCCAATAAGGGGTGCTGTGAAGAAGGACACTTTATTCAGTGCAAAACAGCTCACTTGTGATACAGCATGGCTCTGAGGCATCCTGGGGCCTGACAGCTCTGAGGCCTGGCCTCTCTTCAGCTAGCAGCTCCATGCTGCTCTGTTCTGTGCCAGCAACAGCTTCCATGGGGGAAACTCAGCCTTCGGTCTTCAGTGGAGAGGGAAAGTGTGAAGTGTTTCCCCTGGCTTATAGAGAGAGAAGTCCCTGCTCCTGCCTCCTAATTAGTCCATCTGCATGCAAATGAGGACTCCAAATCCTCACAGTTTGATTGGTCCAAAAGGGCAATACTGATTGGTCAGAATGGACCTGCTCTGATTGGTCAGTGAAGATGTTGCCGGGGTTATAGCTGTGTAGCTTTGCTGAAGCGATTGGTGGAAACAGGATTCCAGGAGCTCCTCTCTGAGGGCTGGCTGATATGGCAGGAACACAGTGCAGGTGGGCAGCTCATGTAAGCCTCCCCCTGAAGTACAGTTTGCAAGTAAAAATGGCTGCTAGGCCTGCTTTTGTTTTTGTTTTTAAATGTAAGCCGAGTTAAGCCATCAGGAGCCCTTCTTAATAAACATCCTCTTTCTCAGGGTCCACATTCCCATGTGCATGTTTGTGTCCATATTTCCCCTCTTTGTATGGAGCCCAGTCATTTTGGATCAGGACACATCCAAAGTCCTTGACCTAACTAACTACGTCTGCACTGTCCCTATTTCTAAGTGGGGTCACATTGTGAGGTCCCAGGGATTAGTACTTCAGTATATACATTTTGGATGGATAGGATTGAACCCATAACAGATGCTGTCACTCCAACACCCACCACAGAAGAGGTGCTTCATGAGAATGTGGTAGATGAATAAATGAGGTGCCTGGGTGCCCCGGTTTCTGGGCTGCTGCAATCTGACCCCTGAGGAGCTATCTCATTGCGGCCTCTTTGTGCCTGTCATGCCACTGTCTGTTCCTCCGCTGGGTGATCGAGTCTATGTACCACTGGGAGGGGACTAGATCCCCAGAGGAGTCCTCCGAGAAGACCTGTGGAGACATTCCAACCTTAAGAGGAAAAGCCTGCACTCAGGTGGACATTTTAGAGGTGGCTTCTGAGATGACAGAGTAAGGCCAGGACTTCTCTGCGATTCCATCTTCTCCAAAAATGCTGAACTCCGGTGGTCAGCCCACGGAGTGTCTTAGACAGATTCTTCCTTGCACATTGTTCTAGCTCAATTCCACCATGTCATTTCGTAGCTGCAGACCCAGAGGGAAGTCCTAGGATGTGTATGTCAAGGCTCAGTATTAATCCCTCTTTCTGCATGAAGCATTCTTGGATTTTTTCCACTGGGAGGGACTCCCCTCTTTTGTGAATTTCTGTAGCACCTACCATTTCCATCATGCCCAGGTGTCTTGTCCCAGAATTCATTGCATTCTGTTGGCCAAGAGGTTGATACAGGTAGGTGTAGGGCGGTCCAGAGATGGTCTTATGTGTTAGTTGAATGAAGTTTTAAATTCAGGGATGCTGGAAAATTCCATCTCTATTCTCGACTAACTCTTTCTACTCTGATATCCGAAATCCCCTTTAGTGGAGGAAGATGATGTACTTCACAATTATCAAGATGAGATGTGTAATCTGATTTATACTAAGATATGAATGATTGATATAACACCCTACCCTGCTTAGTATAAAATACTAAGATTGGATTTTGATAAGAGAAGAGGGAACGTAACAATACAGAGGTGGCTTGTCTGGGAGGAACAGAGGGTTCGTGCGGAAGGAGACGGGAGCTGCTGGAGGTCAGCTTTACTTGCTCTGCAGTCTCGTTTGTGGCTGTACATGGCGGGGAAAGAAGGCATGGAAGCCTGTTGGTCCCTTGGTTCCCAAGAGACGCATTCTGTTTCCCCATCTATCAGGGCTATGTCTTTCCTTTTCAATATGAAGATTTTCTTTACAAAGAAGTGCAAATCCCTAGACATTTAAGACTATGCTGGAAGCTGATCAACTTTATCCTTGAATTTGATCTAATGCTGCAGCTGAGAGTGTACTTATAGACATCTGCCTGACAAGAGAAACCTTTTCCGTCATGCCCAGGTGTCTTGTCCCAGAATGTCTGCCTGACGTAGCTGAAACCTTTGTATTTTTGTGATATAACCCTGAAAAAAGTGAGCTGAGTGGAACCTCTCTAGGAGGCGAGCTTAGGAAGTTTTGAGGCACTGAAGAACCAGGTAGGGATTTTCAGGACAGTGTTCTGATAGCTGGTGGCGCTTTGTCTTGTGTAACTTAAAACATGCCCCATCAGGCCCATGAGCGCACTAGTGAGAGCTGACACTTCACTGAGCATCTGGGGAGAGGGGAGCACACCTTATCCAGCCAACTGCTGGCGAGGTCCTGCTGAAAGATGTGTCTTAAACTGTGTCTAAGTGTTTGTTCTAAAGCATTCCAGAAAGAAGTTTGAAGGGAAAGCTCAGCCATCCACAAGCCAGAGACCTGTCTTGCATCTATAAGGCAGAACTTAAGCCCAGTTATTGGAACCTGCACACATCCGTACTATTTAAAAAAAAAAAAAAAGGTTGGTCATGGCAACCGCCAGGAAGAAATGCCAGATGCTCTGCTGGCTCTGCTCGCCCCTGACGTGTGTTCATTCACGGGCAGGGAGCCGGGACGTACTGTGCTCAGCCCGGCCAGACTTAATGCCTCGTTGCCTTGCCCACCTCAATGCAGGATGGAATGCGCGCACTGAGCGGTAATAGCTGGCAATAGAAATCAACATAAATTACTGTGCGTTTAAACACTTGGGTGTTTTTGCAACGCGTGCTCACAGTCTGTGTTCTGAAAATAATTGGGTAGGTACTTAACAAACCGTGGATCTCTGCTTCTAAGTGAATTAGATCTAGTCAATATTTTCTTACTGTGAAGGGCAATTTCCGCAGAGCATGAAAAATATGAGTGAAACAAAGCCGGGGGTTTCCTTTTGCACTGTGCCTTTCCAGCCACTGAGTTTGAAAACTAGAAAGGAGCAAGAGGGCAATGCTATGTGCGTCGGTGAAGCATTTTTGTTGTTTGGTGCTGCCTCTGATAGGCAATGAGTGAGATCACCGGATGGAGACTTTCATACTTTGAACCCTATAATGATTATAAAGTCACGTCAATTGAAAAACGCCACTGAGAACCTCTGTCTTAAAGCTACTTGGCTGAGTTGCTGTCAACATAAAGTGTATATATATCTAATGCATGCAACCTGATGGATTTCGTGATAAGCATAAATACCCACGAAACCATCACTACCTTCTATGCCTTGAATATAGCCATCACTTCCAACATTTCCTACCTTCCTCTTTATTTATTACAATGTTTTCAAAGTGGAACGTTTAATGTGAGATCTACCCACTTAGCCAAATTTTAAGTATCCACCATGGTGTTATTAACTATGGGTTATAGGCTGTGCCATAGAACCCAAGGACTTACTAATCTTGTACAGTTGAAACCTTGTTCCCTAATATAATTTGATATTTTCAAATTTTAAGAGTTAATCTGTGTATAGTCCAAGGGCTACTCTAGCCAGCAAGGAAAGAAGAAATCTTAGTGTTGTGGGGAAGGAATAGGAAGTTTCTTTTTCTTTGTAGATGCTTAACCCTTCTTTTTTTTAACTAGTTAACTTTATTTTTTATTGTTATTGAGTTATAATTGTCCCACCTTTTCCCGCATTGCTCACCCCTACCCCAATCCCCACTGCCACAGTCAGTACCCCCCATTGTCCATGCCCACGTGTCCTCTATTTGTGTCCCTTTGCTTGTCCCTTCCCCTTCTTTATTTTTTAATTTATTTTCTCTTACATGTTTATTGTTTATTTTTTAAACATTTTATTGTATTTTTTCCATTACCATTTATTCCCTTTATACCCTACCCCCCGCAGTCCCAACACTGGTGTCCGTGTCCATGCGTTCTTTTTCATTTTCACTCAGTCCCTCCCCCCACCTCCCCCCACCAGCTGTCATCTGCTCTCCATCTATGAGTCTGTCTCTCTTTTGCTTGTTAGTTCAGTGTGTTCATTAGATACCACATAGGAGTGAGATCATGTGGTATTTGTCTTTCTCCGACTGGCTTATTTCACTTAGCATAATGTTCTCCAGGTCCATCCATGCTGTCACAAAGGGTAAAATTTTGTTCTTTCTTACAGCCAAGTAGTAAGTTTTGAGCATATAATTTAAAGTTTAAAAGGTAATAAGCATTGATTGATCAAAGCTGAACTTTTCTTCAACTTCTTGCATGATATTTTGCCTTTTTCTTGAAAACAATGACAAATTCTGACAAGAAAACACACACTAATAACTGAATCTATACTTAACTTTGATCCACCTCTTTGACACCAAATAAAATATGCCAAATGAGATTTTTCACTGGATTTCAGTGAGATTTGATTTGAAGTTACTGAACTGTGTGGCCACCCTGGATGGAAATCTGTCTTTCGTGGATGCTGCTGTCCCAAAGAAATCATTTCTGTGTGTAAACTGGTCTGTTTGATCATTCAGTGGGTGCATTCAGTGATTGAGATGGATTTTAAGGTACTTTGGAAATTGCTGAAGTATATCTATATATTCTTATCATCTATTAGTTACTCTGACATTTTGCAAGACACAATGGTTAAAATGATTTTCAAAAACATTTTCAATTGGCATATTTTTAATTATGCCACATGGAGAGTCCTTATAGTTACTTGGCTGTACCTGAAACGCTGGTTCAATTTTGAATGTTAGAATTTAAAGAATGCTAAAGGACATCTTGGCCCCTCAAGGCAGACAAAGATCTGAAGCCCAGAGTCATCTGTTGTCTGGCTAGAGTCATGCAACTAGGGGTCCCTTGCTGGAGCTCCAGGACCAGCACTGTCTCGTGCACCAGCGTACCATCCTCACGCCACGACAAGCTCTGGTAGCTACAACATGCCATGACACACCAGAATCCATGATCTCTCTCAGAAGCAACATCCTCTTGTTCTCGGTTCCTCTCAGTGACCAGCACTCCTGGACTGGGACGGGGAGGAAGGGCCTGTTCCCTGGACCTCAGGGTCATAAAGTGGACGAATGTTAGGTCTTTGACGGCATCTCTACTTGATGAGATTTTGTATTTGTGTGCATATATTAAAAACATTAATTTGTTTAACATAAAACTTCAAAATGCACCACGATTTTATAACCATGTCCTAATACTTGATTTTTTTTAAACATTCCAAAAGAGAAATGGCTGGGGTCTGTCAGCACTGGGAGGTCCTGTTAATGCTTGTGGCTCAAAGAACTTGCATTCCCCTCTTTCCTTTAAAATTGTTGGAGGAAATATCTGTTTCTTTCAGCCAAAAAGTGTGATGGAATCTTGGCTCCATCTCAACCTGTTCAATTTCCACAAATTCTTCAAGGACATGTTTCTCGATTCTCTGAGATAGGAGCCAATGTGCTTTTTTTTAAAAAAAAAAAAAAAAACAACTCCCAGGGCACTGGAATTTTGTGTTTTAGTTTTCTGTGTTTGTGTTCTCTCTGCTTGACTAACAGGAAGGCCCCTGGTGGCAGACGAGGGACTTGTCCATCTTTGCCAGAGGGACACCTAGTAAATCACCTGCCCTGTCTGGTGCATGGTGAAGCATCCAGTCTAATCCCAGGTGTCATGGACTGAATGTGACCTCCCAGATTTCATGTGTTGAAATTCCAGCCCCCAATATGATGGTGTTAGAAGACGAGGCCTTGAGGAGTCACTAGGTCATGAGGGTGGAGCACCCATGGCTAGGATTAGTTCTCTTATAAGAGACACCAGAGGGCCTGCTTTCTTCTGTGTGGGGATTCATTGAGAAAGCAGCCACCTGCAGACCAGGAAGCAAGCCCTCAGCAGACACCAGCTCTTGGACTTCACAGCCCCCGGAACTGTGAGAAATAAATGCTGGTTTTCTAGGCCACCCAGTCTGTGGCAAGTTGTCACAGCAGCCCAGACTGGTGAAGACATCATGACAGGCGTAGGGAGAGGCTCGGGAATAGAAGTGGGGGCTCAGTTTTGTATGGCTAAGAGGTCTGAGTGTTATTCCGGGGATAACGGGGCACCTCCCAGAAATGCTGGCTAAGGAGGAACGGCGTGAGTAGAAGACACCCCTGGAAGCTGAATCTGATAGAATCACATGTGGAAAGTTGGAGGGAGGGCTTTTTAGTATTTCAGACAGGTGCTGATATTGGTTTGATCTTGTTGGTCAGACGTAAAGGGGCAAAAACTGGAGTTATTATGAGAGTAGCATTGATTTGCGATTGGCTTGGAATTGATTGGATTGCAGAACTACATTAAAAGTGACCTTATAGATCAGACTGCCCCGTCATGTCCCGCCTCTGAATCTTCCTGGAATACAGGTGACAGGTAGCAAACTAGGATCCGGTGCCCTGAAGGCTGTCTGACCACCTCCCAATCCATTTGTCACCGTTTTTGGACAATGTTCATCTTTTCCTTAGAGTGATCCAGAATCTTCCTCATCTTTCTCACCCATGGGTCCCGTGTCTGCCCTCTACATGGGACTACGTAAATCCACATGACACTTTTTCACATATTCGAGGCTTTCTGTGCTGTCCCTACATGGCACACCTCTTTGCCAGCCTCTGGTCTGGCCCTTCACTGTGAGACATAGCTCCAGGGCTCCTCGCCATCATGCTTGTTTCCCCTGGGTGACCTGCAGTCTGTCTGCGTGCCATGTGACGTGACTGCCAGGACTGGTTTCTACCCCAGAGGTACTGGGGACCCTGGCACCTCAGCAGGTACTGAACATTATACAGGCAAAGAAATGCTGCGCTCCCGGAAAGAAAGAAAACCACAAAGTGAGCCTGTATTCACTCCGGCCTTCTACCTGGGGAACTTTCTAAACTGTGATGTGAGGGAACGGAGCCAAATGCTGAGAAGAGGAAACAGTTCAGAGCTCAGGGCTGCGGAAGCTGCTGGATTTGTAGGAGTTCCAGATGCCAGCGCAGGGGTTGCCTTGAGTCTCTGGTTGAAAACCAAGCTGTACATGGTCAAGACCAGCCTCCGTGAGGCCCGGCAGCATGTCGCTGTGAGGGGACTGTGAAGTGAGTGGCGATTCCTGAGGACTTAGATTCCTGAGGCCTGTTGGAGTTCTTATGAACTGACGAAGTTCTAAGAAAATTATAGAAAACCCTAGGCGTCTTAGAAAGTTGAGCTACTCTAACCAAAGTAAGGGATACTATAGAATATCTGTGAGAACCCTAAAATATCACCAAGATCATGTTGATCAGGCTGTAAATTAAAGGCTTGCAAGAAAATATCTCCATACTCTATAAAGGAAGACAAGAACTTTCTATTATAGCAACCTAGGACCCACAATGTTCAAAACACAGTAAAAATGCGCTCAACATGCAAAGCCCACACTACAATAAATATTCAGTAGAAACAATCAAAAGAAACAAATCTAAAGGTGAGACACATATTGGAATCGTCAGACGAAGATTTTAAAATTGTTTTCATAAATAATCACCTGTAACCCTAACTTTCCCGCCGTGAGGGCTGGGAGAGGATGCAGTGGCCCCCAGGAAGTCCCCGGTGAACGTCAAGTCCCTCCATCACTGGCTCAGACTCCAGCTTCATCACAACACAGTCCTCCCAGGACAAAGCGGACTCTCAGTGGAAGGGGTGGATGCCAGACAGGAACTGAGGGAGTCCCCATCTTCCCCATTGTCTGAGACGTCTAGTGACCTCAGTAACACAACACTAAAATCCACTTCTTCCTCTTTTCCCTGGGGTTTTTAAAGATTTAGTCTCCTGGACTTCAGAATTTCCAATAATCTCATTTCAAGCTGGAGCGACTGGTCCTTGAGTCCCTCTTTCCCCCTGCTGCCCACTTCTCAGAGGTGCCCCGGCCCACAGGAAGCCCCCCCCGCCGACCCCATCATTGCTCTTTGGTTTTCCTCATCAAGGATATTCCCGGTCTATCATCAGAAATTCATTTTTGCAAGAAACCCTTTTTCCTTCTTGAAATAATACCTTTTCCTTTATTATATGGTGGGGGGGACCCCTAGTACATTTTTTGGCACACAGTAGGTGTTAAATGAACCTTTGTTTTCCTGAATTCTTATGTGGCCATTACAGTCTCTCAAATAACATTGTCTTCCGAGTTTTCCTCTTTTCTTATTCCAGCCACTTCCTTGGAGTCAGGGTAGCAGTTCTCTGTGCCTCTCTGAGAGATGCAGTGACTCAGAGAGCAAGCGAGAAGGAGCTGGAGATGCTCTCAGTCTTATAGGCTGGGACCCTGGGACTTGGTAATGCTCTTCACAGCAATAAGGGCAAGCGGAGTGGGCTTCCTCGGGAACAGAAGGAAAGACGTTTGGTTTTGAATACGTTACAGTTACTGTGTTGGTGGGACCTGCTGCTGTAGCAGGGCCTGAGCAGCAAGTGGCTTATGGGAGAGGCTGACTCAGGCTCCCCACAGTTGGGAAGGACCCAGGGACAAAGGGCGTCCCGGTCATGGGGAGACCACGAGGCAAATAGTGCAGGAGGGGCAGGCGGCCTCTGTCATCAGACTCCTGAAGACCGTCTACATCGTGATGGGGAAGAAACTGGGTACGCTGAGGACAGAAGAGAAACCATCAGAGCTAGGAATGGAATCGGATGAGCGTCTCACTGGGGGAGGGAAGTAAGAGAACACTGGAGCAGTTTTGAACCAGGTGGTACAGAAAAATCAAAGACGACGAGAATTGAAAGAGAGAGCAGCAGTAACAGCGCACCGTGCCCAGCACTGCTGATCACGCACGGTGGGGCCAGTGGGGCATTCAGCACGCGTGTCCCTTCGCCATTACAGGTCTCTACAAGACATTCTGTTTGTTATGACTCTGTTTCAAGATGGGGAAAAAGAAATCATGTAGATTTTGGTTAAAAAGGCTTGGTGGCCTTGGCCCTTGGAACTGGGTTTCTGCCTCTTGGTGTCAGATTCCAAAGCAGGAATTTGTTCACATTTAACTTCTGCAGAAATTACTGTGGGCTGAAGAACAGACTGCAGAGGTCACAGAGCCTTTGGGTGACGAGGGAGAAGTTGAAGGGGGTGTCAGGTACTGCTTTAAGAAACTTGGCAGGGATGCGAAGGGGCAGAGAGAAAATGATTGAGGTTGAGAAATGTTTAGAGTTTTCTTTTCTCTGAGGATGGGGAAGGCAGCATGTAGGTTGAAGAGACGGAATCGGTGGACATGAAATGAGAAGGGTTTTATAACTTCATCTGGAAAGTTATGGTAAAATGGGGGTATTACCGCCTTGGCCAGCATGGCTCAGGTGGTTGGAGTGTCGCCTGGTAGACTGAAAGGTCGCAGGTTCGATTCCCCGTCAGGGCACATACGAAAGGCAACCCGTTGATGTTTCTCTCTCACATCTTCTCTCTTGCAGATGTTTCTTCTCCCGCTCTTCCCCCCTCCAAAAGCAATGAAAACATGTCCTCCTCACGTGAGGATAAAAAACAGGGAATCACTAAGGTGGTTTCAGCAATCGGCTAAAAGGGTAACAGAATAAACTCCAACTTGTTAGGGATGTCAGCGAAGGACAAGGTGAGCTGGGGCACAGGAGGCGAGGATAAGGAGAGGGGAGAAGAGCTCACTTCAGAAGGGGGGTGGACGTTGAGAGGGTAAGGAGCCGGAGATGGAGAACGTCCCAGCAAAGAGAGACTGAGCAGAGTGTGCACATCAGACCCCAACTTGGGGGGGCGAAAGAGCCAGAGAGTACTGCCCCGCGTCCCTGGTTGGACGAAACTTCTACAGAAAGCCACGTTGTAAGGTATGATGGCATTTTAGACCTGCCATTCTATAAGACAGTCAGCTCCAGGGCGGGGGCAGAGGGGCGGCGAGGGGGACGGACTGAGACCCTCACAGGCCATTTATCAGGCCGCTGGGCATTTTGTCTTCTGCAAGGTGCCTGGATTTGGGTTTCGCTTGGTGGCATTTTATGAAGCTGCACAGGTCAAACCAGTTTCAATTTCGAACGTTAACATAACCAGAAGTCCTCGCGTCTTAATTAGAGGCCATCGACTCCCGGCAAAGTGTCGCTGTCAGGCCCACCCCTGGGTAATCTGGGGAGCTCAGTGAAGCTTAGAATGAAGGGCTTGGTCGTCAGTGTTTCTCTCTCTAAGTCATGTTGTTTTATTCCTCAGCAAACAACGGGTAGCCCAGGCTCCAATTAGAGCAGCGTTCTAATAATTTCCGATTTGCATATTTGAAGCGGCCGTCTTAGGGAAGGAGGGAGAGGCCAGGCCGTGCACTTCTCCAATTATTTAGAGCAATTAGGGGAGATGATCCGACACTTCTGAGGTCTCATTAGCAGGCGTGTTGGCTGCCCCGACATCTCGGGGACCAGGCCACGCCGCCACATCCCCTCCCGGGTGGGCAGGCTCCACAGACAGATGCACATTAAGTTGAACGAAGGTAGCGCTTTCCACAGCTCAGTTCTACTGTCCCCCAGAAAAGTCACGCGTCACGGCTGTTTCTCTAAAATACACATGTTATTAATACTGGTGTCTTTTTCTACTTGAGAGCGCTCTAAGTTTTCTCTTAGCCTTACACGCACCATCACCTTGGCACTGAACTCCAGGCCGCGGTAAGTTCCCGACCATAAAGCATGGTGTTCAGAAAACTAACTGGGGGAATGAGGAATCATTCAACTGTGATCACTTTTTCATTGCTGATGAGCACTCTAAGAAGGGGGCAGAGTTTCAGTAAAAATTAGTTTGAAACTGGTTTGACCAGCGCAGCTTCCTAAAATGCCACCAAGGGAAACTGAGATCCAGGCACCTTGCAGTGGACAAAATGCCCAGCGGCCCAGTACACAGACTGGGAAGGTGTCCGTCCCGTCCCCCACCCCCGAGCTGACTGCCTCATAGAATGGTGGGTCCCCAAGTTGTGGAGGCCCTCCTGCTGGCAGGAGCATGGGCCCAGCCAGCTCCCTTGTCTGCGATTGTGCCTGGTGTCACAGTGTCCAGGGCAGCAAGTTCCTCTGTGGTGACACCCGAGCCTGCCATGCTGGCACAGCCTCCATGCCCCCTCACCCCATGGGGCCAAGCGAGAGTGGCGGGCCCCCTTCCCTTGGGGTAACCAGCTCGCCATGCAGGGGCCCGCCTCTCGGGTAGTCCCGACATAAGGACATGCCTACATTCCAACGCCTAGATGTGAAATTAGCTAAGTAATCATGCTCAGCATTCTCTAGGTTCCGTTGTAATTTCCGCATCGAGCCACGGCCAGGTGGAGAGAGACCTGGCTTAGGTGCCTGTGCTAGCGTCCGTGTTAGGCCAGTGGTTTGTCTCCTCTCGCCCTTGATCTTCTTGTGGGCACAAATGGCGGTGCCACTGTTTACTACTAGCCCTTTCTACCGTGTCCAGTGGCCCTAAGACCTGAGGAGATGCTGTTTGTAAAATAGTTTTGGAAATGGTGGATAGATCGTGTGCTTTCTCACGTGGGCAGAGTCCTGGGTCTGTCCCCACGTCCTACAGGACGAGGAAGTCGAGTTGGCATCGCTTCGTGGCTCAGAGCGTGGTTCAGGGGCCCGCCCGCCAGGGCTGGAATCTTTTTGCTTTGCCATTTAGTGGCTGTGCGGGATGTCGTTTACTCCCTCAGTCCCTCAGTTTCTCCGTCTGCAGTGGTGACGTAACGACAGGGCTAGGTCATGGGGCTTTAGGAGAACGAAGAGAAGGGGGCACAGAGCCAGGCCTAGCACAGCACATGCGATAGGGATATCATCTAAACTTCAAAAAGAAAAGTCTTGTTGAGAGGCTAGTGGGAGTCAGAGCAGGGGCCCAGACGCCACACGAGCCACCTCAGGGTTTGCCCAGCTCCCCACCTTTGAAGCCACTTCTTGGTTCTGTTTTGCTTTGTGTTCACGGTTTTATTTGAAGCCAGAGGCTTTGTGAGGTGGCCTGACTCTGGGTGCGTTAGACCCAAGGCCACCTGTCAGGTTTCATGGGAAGCCTGGGAGGCCGTTTGGCTGCGGGCTGGAGCAGAGCGAGCAGGTCCCTCCCAGCCCCCAGCTCAGCGTGAGTCTGGCAGTCAGGAAAGCAGGTGAGGAGGATTCCTCAGCACAGCAGCCGCCTGGGCAACGTCTCAGTGATGCCCCGAGACCTGGGCCGTCCAGTCACGTAACCTCCATGTGGACCCAGGTCATACCCGAGCAGGCTCTGACCGAGACTGTGGCCCCCAAATCAATCATTTGTGTGTGTTAGATAAAGGGCACACAATAGTTTTGTGTAGCTGTGTCTCTGATACTGCGTAAATGGCACATAATAGTTTTGTGTAGCTGTGTCTCTGGTACTGCGTGGGGTAAACTGACGCCAACATAAATTATTTACTGTTTATCTGAAATTCACATTTTAACTGGGCATCTTGTATTTTCCTTTGCTAAATATGGCAATTCTTGGCAATAGGATTGACCTCAGAGGCGTTGAGGATTCAGGTTATATGGATCCCCAGCAGAATGTCCAGCAAAGTCTTAACACCTGGTATGTGTTTAATTCATGAGCGGTCTCTCTCTCTTAAAGTCGCTAGTTCCTTTAACAACTGTTGGGGGTTAACCATCCTTGGTTTTTACTTATTAAAAATCATTAAGCATTCGGTTGAACATCTCCTCACTTCTGACAGTCACCATAGTTGGGTTTATCTCGTCTTTTTGTCCCTGGAGAATGCTTGTAATTTCATTTCCACATTTCGTCATAGACGTTCAGTAAGTTAGAAAGAAATGAGCCCACACTAAACTTTGTTAGAACCAAATTCCCAACCAGTCTTCTCTGTTCCTGTTACTGAAAGCATAACTCATTAGGTGATCAACAGTTCTCTCCTTTCTAATCAACAGCTTTTTGCCTTTCTGGTTCCTTCCAGAATGACGTGGTCCAGCCTGTCATAACCACCAGGCCTGCTCTCAGAAATGACCCAAGACTGTTCGGCTGAGTGCGATAAGCCAGGCAGTGAAGGACAGATACCACGTGACCTCACGTGCACTAGCATCTAGTGAACAGAACAAGCTAACAGCAACAATAGAATCAGAGGCATAGACACGTGGAACAGAACAGACGGGCTGCTGTCAGGGGAGAGGGTGGGGAATGATGGACGAAGGTGGGGGGAGTAGCCAAAGAATGTGTGAGCATGACTCATGGACGTGGACAACGGTGTGGGGACCGCCTGAGGGAGTGGCGGGGGTCTGGGTTGAGGGGACAAAGGGGAAAAGCTGGGGTGACTGCAACAGCATAGACAGTAAACTATAATCTTTTAAAAACCGACCCTGCTACCGGATACTCTGTAACCACACGGTCAGTGTCGGGGGCGCCTGCAGCCCAGGTCTGCTCTGGGTGGGGAAACGGCCCTGCACGGGCTTTTCCACAGGGAAGAGCTTTGCATTGAGACTGATGCCCAAGTGGACAGACTTGGCAGGTTTTCTGGGATCTTTTGAGGATGAAAACCCGTGTGGAAAATGACCAGCAGCTGCCGTCAAACAGCCAACCCTGTCCTCAAGGAGGGACCACACTGTGTGCTGCCAGGCTGCTGACCGCCCCCCAGGGGAAGGGGAGGGGGCGTGTCAGAGCCTGTCGTTGGCAGGACCCTGAGCTGGGCTGCGGCCTTGGTGAAGGAGATTAAGCAAGGCTGCAGCCCCTGGTCTGCAGAGTCGGCCACAAGTGCCTCTCTGCTCCCTGCGATTAGCTCACCATCCATCCTTCTCATCCACGTGCTCTCTCTCTGGTGGGCTCTCCTGCTCCTTCTGGCCTCCTCGCTAGACCCTCAGTGCGAAGCCGTGTCTGCCGGGAAAGGCACTCTTGCGAGAACAATCCAGCCCTGCCGTGCAGTCCAGGTGCTCGCCCTGGCCCGGCAGCCAGCAAAATGTTGCCTTAGCTAGGCCGGCCTCTTGTGTGCCCACTGCAGCTTCCAGAAGCCCTCATGGAGCTCTGGCTGCCCGTGGGCTGCTTCCTGCTGCCGAAGAGTTTCTTATGTTTCCATTTATTTATTTTTTTGAGCATAAAAAAGGCAATTTGATAGCAAAAAAATCAAATTTTAAGTAAGTGTGGGTTTTTGGAAGTCCTAGGGCTTTCTTAAATATAATAAACATAATAAAACGATGCACCTTTGAGACCGTCCGTGCCCTGGGTGTTTGCTGTCGCGTTTTCCTTGCCTGCCTCCGGTCAACCCGCTGCCCTGCCATCTCATTTTCTTCAAGGAAAAGGACTTTAAAAAAAACCGTGTCTGGAGACCTGGCCCCAGAGACGGTCCACATTAGTGCCCAGTGGATGTGAGCAAGAACATGGCGTTTGGAGTCGCAGCTGCCTTGGGAGATTGCGGTGACAGTTCCATAAGTCGATCCCCTTGATATTTACGATACTTGTCGAAAGAGGAAGCTCAGGGGGTAAGAGCGGAGCTTCTCGATTTCGCTTGTCTGGGTCCTTAGGCAAATCCTCCGCTTCCCGCTGAGTGTCCCTCTTGAATATTTTAACCCGGGAAGCAATCGGCCTGCAACAACGTGTTTTTCAAGCCCTGCATTTCTGCACCTAACTGAGTGGTTTTGCACAGGATAAAAATGTGACCAGTTCATTGCCAAAGGTGGTGTATTTTTCTTTACTGACATCATTTGTCATAGTAGTCAAATTGTAAGCATCCGTACCCCAGGAAATACCAGGGTGTGAGAAAGACTTAGAGGACGACTGGAGGTCATTCATGCTGTGCCTCATGTCCCAGGAGGAGCAGAGGACCGTGAGAGCAGGCTGGCGAGGGCCATGCCTGGGGCCAGACCTGGGGCTCTGCTGTCCCAGGCCCACGCCCCCTAACTTCACTCTGCAGACATGTGGGTACTTTCCATTTCCACTGAACTGTGTATTTGCATGAGTTCTCTCTCATTTGCAAGTAATGGCAAGATGAATGTTTGGATCGTTTTTAAAATGGCAGGAAGTAGGAATGAACAATGTGTGCAGCAGAGAGGTAGACCCTTTTCGGAACCTATTGATTACACAGCATCACAGGAAAGCCTTTAAGGAAGTAATGAGCGAATTTCACATGAACCAAACTGTCACGTATGATAGAATTATGTGTTAAATGTAATGTCTTTGGAACACAACCAGCTATGACACTGGTGGTAACTGTAAGTAAATATTCCTTCTGACATTGCCTCCATGTGCTTGCTTATATTCGTCACGCTGTGCTGAATCTTCTGATAAAAATTAAATGTTCAAACCCCTACATATAAAATAAAAACACATGATTTATTGTTTGGTAATAATAAAACCAAAACGACAAGATAAATAACCACTGAAAGCATGGGAACCCCAGACCTGACTTTCTTGTCCTTCCGGCCTGTTTGGAAATCTCCTGTTTATAAAATGTGGTCTCTGAAATAATCCTTCCTTTTGCTGCCACTCTGAAGTTCAGTGTTAACCTCTCAGGGTTTAGATGTCATCCTCCTCATGGAAGTTGCTGCTGGCGGTGATGTGATTTCAACTCCATCCATCAGCAAAGAAATGAGACACTTGTTCACAAAATGTTTGGAATTGTCAGAAGATGCAGAAATTGGGTGGTGTTGGGAGTGGGTGGGCGGGCGCTGGATTCTATGCTGTGTGTAAAGAAATTTGAATTTAGAAGCAAGTGCTGGAGTTCTGTGGAGGGTAAAGAAAAAATTAAAAATAGAACTACCATGTGATTAAAACATCCCTCTTCTGAGTATTTATCCAGAAGACTGGGATCAGGATGTCAAAGAGCTGCCTGCATGCCTCTGTTCTAACAGCGTCATCCCCAATAGCCCAGATGCAGGTACCACCGAAATGCGCACCGAGGGATGAATGGAGGAAGAAAATGCGGTGCATGCACAAAGCACACTGTTGTTTAGCCTTAAAAAGGAAGGACATCCTGCCATATGCAACAACATGGACGGACCTTGAAGACATTATGGCAAATAAGGTTGGCTAGTGGGAGGACAGATATTGAATGATTCCACTCCTATGGAGTTATCTAAAAGAGTCACCACCATGGAAGCTGTGAGCAGAACGAAGGGGGCCTGGGGCTGGGGGAGAGGAGACGGGAGCCGTGCTTCAGTGGGTGTGAAGTTTCAGTTATGTGGGGTGAGCAAGCTCCACGGGTCCGCTGTGCGGCGCAGTGGCTGAGAGTGCTGTGTGTGAGCTCAAAAGCGTGAGAGGAGGAGGGACCTCATGTTAAATGTTCTTACCACAGAAAAATTTTAAAGAAGAAGAAGGAGTACCCAGCATGCAATGGGCACTAACTCTGCATAAGCCTCGGGGGATCCCAACCATACTGCTCTGTGATTGATATCACTGACAACCAAGACAGTCCCCTCCAGAAAAGTTAAGTACTTTGCCCCACATCACGAAATTAGAAGTGATTTGTGGAGATCGTGAAGGAGTCATCCTTGGGGGGGGATGAGGGGACGGTTCATTGTTTGCCTCTTCTACCCAGTCTCTCAAAGTCAGGAGCCGCATGTAGCGGTTCCCCTGCTGTGCTTCCCCCACTGAAACAAGAAGGCTCTGTGCTGGGTCTCTGCCGGGTGCAGTGACGGCAGAGGTAGGTGCCACTCATGCACAGGAGCGCGGTTCAGTGGCCAGGAGGCCCCCAGGGCGTGAGGACACTGTCCAGAGAGACTGTGGCTGGCCCTTACCTGGGCATGGGTCAGATTTGATAACACTGAGCTTTCTCCAGCCACCTAGCCATCTGAAATAGGGAGGGAAGTCTTCCTTCAATTCCAAAATAATTAGCAGTCACCAGCAGGAGCCTCGAGGTTAGTTAATGGGTTCCTGTCATCTGTCCCCTGGATTTATCTACAGGAATTGGAAGCACAGCTCTGACTAGACAAGGCTTCCGTTGACTTTGTAGAATCCTTCCCTATTCCTCTCGTAAGAGACCTAATTCTTATGTATTTAATACAATGTCTACATAACATAAGAGTTACCTCTTCCAGTATTCAAAGGGAATATCATAATGCCCATCACCCCTTCAAAGAAAGTCCTGATTTTGAAACTTGATAAACCTCCCAAATAATGATTTGGTTATGTCTACCTAATTCTTATTCACTGGTGAGCGCCTGAAAGAAATCGTTATGAAACCTAGCTCACTGAGTGTTAAATAATAAATAATGCATTTCTACTTCAATTAACGTACGCAGACATCTCCCCGGCCAGATGCTTTGGTGGGAATGTCCCATCTGTGGAATCAATCTGCAGCCTCTTGACACGCTGAGCTCCCTAACGAAGCGCTTTTAATTCCAGTTATGAGGGAGGTGGGTAATTTAGAGGGCCGTGTTCCACCACTGTGCTCGAACCAACAGGGGCGACCAGGCTCCGTGACACAGCTCATGACTCTTTTCTACTCAGAGCAGAGCTGGGGATCAGTCTGTCCTCCCCCAAGAATGAGCGTTTTTTTCTTAATTTCATAGGTTTCTGTGTTTTTCACCTTCAAATGATGGTCAACAAGTACCCAAAGACTATTTTTTTTTTAAGTGCTGTGATTAGGTATCTTCCCATGACTCTGGGATTGATTTAAAATGATCCCCAATTCTACCATTTTATCAGCATTGTTAAAACAAGTAACGGAAAGTCGGAGGACTCAAGGAAACGAAAAACCCTCGATGTGACATTAGCTGTTATTCTTGTGTTTTCCCTTCTGATTCTTCCCTATGTACACAGACATATATGTGATGAAAACCAAAGGATACATGCCACTTTCTAGCTATTTTTAGTAATCATTATATCGAAACTGTTTCCCTGTGTCGAGGTTTTATAATTATAAATGTTGATGTTAATTATAATGCTATGACCCTTCTAAACAATGAAGAATCACTCAATCTTATTAATTTTGGAAATTCAGTTCACTTCCTTATTTTTATTGTTATAAATAATGCTGAAGTGAACGTCTCTATGCCTAAAGGATATTCCCCCCTTTCTTTGGGGGTCAAGCACGACTTCACGGGGAAGCTATTGTGGCCTAGCTTTGCTAATGTACTAAGGACCTGTCATCACAAAAGTGACCTAAGGGCGGAGGGAGAAAGTTTTTAGGTTCCTCATAAGTTTCGCAGGCTTTCCGAAGAGTGTATTTTTCAGGTCAGCTTTAGTTCACAGTGTTGTGAAAACTGGCATGCAGCTGTTCAAGGCAATAATTGGTGTGAGTGAATAAACGCTGTCCCCATTGATGGTTATTTTGCTCCCTGGCAGATTGACATGTTTCAGAGTTCAAGTATATTGTCTTCACATGGCCAAGAATACAGCGTGAATAGTCCTCAGATCTGAAGGACACACTGCAGGCAATGATGGCAGTGATATCAGAGATCCTGGAAAGTTGAGGGATCGATAATAACAACCTAAAACCTAATGTCTGCTTTTGAACTGTAACGTATCGTATGCTGACTGAATTGGTAAGCGGATAAAGCAGAGTTCGTGAATGCCAAATAAAGATATCTTAAGACCCTAAAATTCTAGGCCTCATAGTCATCTGATGACTCATGTCCTGTACGCTGTGCTGCTGGCCTCCGTGGGTGCATCTGGCCCCATCCAGTCCACTCCCCAGGCTATGGCCCATGGGACTTTTCAGAGTGCCAATGGGACCACACCACCACCTCTGTCTGCATCTCTCAAAAAGCAAAACGCCCTTGACGACCTTCCACTGTTTCCAAGATGAAGACCAAATTCCTGAACCTGAACTCTTAGGCCTCCGGCCCGCCTTTTCCTACTTCCTGACCCTCTGCTTCCTTGCTGTGACAACTCGTTCTCTGGGATCCATTTGCTGGCTCCCCGGGCTTCGTCTCATCCTACTTGGATCTCGTCTCAAGGGCTTCTTTCTCGGGGAAGCTTCTCCAAATCAGGCTAGGTCACTCCCACAGTGCCGTGCCATCCCCCCGTAGGGCTTAGGTTGTGGGCTGTAGCTCTTTATTTGTTTATGAGTGTGACGACCCTGTCCGCCACCCGCCAGGCTCCCCGGTCCAGGATGGCAGATGCCACATGTCTCTCCTATCTGTTGTTGCGGCAGCGTTTTGTATCAGTGTCTGTCGCAGGCATTGATGGGACTGATGAGCATGTAGACATGGCCCTTGTACCTCTTCTCCTTTCTTGTTCCTGCTCAGGAACTCCGTCAAGCATTGTGACCTTTGTCACTGGGAACTGCAACGTGCCCCCTGGCATCCCCGTCCTGGCTCTAGCTCTGTTTCTTCAGGTTGGCACCGATCGAGCATCACCCCTTCCTACAGTGTGACCCTCTAGACACTCCTCCTTCACCTTCTGCAGCAGTCCTGCGTCTGCATCTCCATTTTCTTTTCTACCAGAATATGACCGGCTGTCCTACCCGCCTGTTCGGGCCAGCCACTCTCTCTGCAGGTACAATGGTGACAATCAGGCCTGGCAGCTCTCTGGGTGATATTCCTCTTCTGTTACTAAATATTTCAATCCTTGGTACAGGGGGACCAAGGGTCACTGTGCAGGTGCCAGAGGAACAGGCACGCCCATGGCAGGTGGGGGCCCACGAACACTGCCGCCGTGTTGTGGAAAGGTTTGTGATGGCTGTGACTGGGCCAGACCGATGACAAGAGGCAAAACTTTATAAACTGCCCTTCCCTCTATCTGTCTATTGCCAAAGCTAGATTAATTTTAGAGTTAGCTGTTCTGTCTTTTTTCTTCAAGATGAGTAGACACCTCTAGGGACCTCAGTTAAGAAAACATAAAAATCTAGACAAATGTATTTGGAGTCTACAAACCCTGAACCCCTCAACTCCATAGGTATCTCGGGAAAATGAAGGCGCAAGAGGGGATGGGGCTGGAAGGATGGGGCCAGCCTCTGTCCTCTCCAGAGGACCTCTGATCCCGTCATCTGCGTGGACCCGGCCCGAGGTCTGCAGATGGCGGAAGGAGCCTGGCTAAAGCCGTGTTAGCGTCATGGCGAACACGGGGTTGCTTTAGAGTCCTCCTGGAAGTAGGTACGTCAAGTCCCAGCTGTCAAGGAGCCTGAGGATAATTTCATGCATACCTTTTTAGGTCCATGGGTGAGAAGTGCCACGTAAGTCCAACGTGGAATTGCTGGAACAGCAATCGCAATTGCTGTTTGTGACTGTCAGTGAAGATGTGGTTGGCCCTCCCGATAGTGAGACCCAGTGCTGCATGGGCATCGACAAACTGTCGTCCGATTTAGTAATCTTTCTGGCTGTTCTTACGTATAAATGAATCTTCTGTCAACATCAAATTCTCATTAGCATCGTTAGCTACACTCTCCTTGGTAGGGTCATGTAAAATTGATGGGATCACATTTCTCTCAGATGCGCTGTGCGCTGTGGGTTATTTATACTGCGCGTTCTGGAAGCCTGGGATCCTGGTATCTTGTAAATAAACATCATATCCTGGGATATCGCCTTTCATTTTAAAAGGGCTTTAGAAAGCTTTTCAGACGGCGCAGGGACGGAGCACTCGTTACTAGGATTGGAGGGGATGGAGCGGTCACTTTCTGTGTGTGGGATTTCTGGTTCGTAAGTGCAAGCTAGCACTGCAGAGAAATTGATGTGAGCAGAGTACTCTAAATTGGGATAGGACCCTCAGATTAAGAGCAAAAAAGAGCAAAGCATTTTTTCTTCTTGTTTTTATTTGCCCAGATGTTTTTCAATCACTATAAAAGCTGGAGTTTTTCCCTGTGGCCCTCTGTTACAAAGGGGCAGAGCGCTGGGTACTGAACGCTGGGGAAAGGATGAAGCTTTTTTTTTTCCAAAGGCCCAGCAACAGCTGCTGCTTATTGAGTTACCACCACCACTTCCTGAAGAATGTGAGTTTGTTTCAAAGATAGCCAAGTTCTGACCAGGCTGCCCCGGCTGAGTCGGAGCTATGATAATGTGGCACGTTGTTGTCATATTATTACTAGGTACGTCTCATAAAGTGATTCCAGATCCTTCTGGGGCGGGGGAGGCTTTATTGATTTTGGAGACAATAAATTGAAATGGCACTTTTACGATCGAGCGATATACAACAGAGGACGTGTACGATGTTTCAGAAGAATGAGAAAATTTCATAAACTCAAAAGATTCATGGGGTAGGATCTGGATTGCAAAACGCCTGGGAGCTTCCTGGAATCTGTGAACCTCTTAGGGTTATAAGAAAGATGCTGGCTGGCCTGCCAAGCCCCCCCCCCCCCCCCCCCCCCCCCCCCCCCCCCCCCCGGGGGGGATTAAGGCTAAGGCTGACTTTCAAAGTCTTTCTGGTGCTGCAAGAGTTTGGAATGTCTCTTCGGCAAGGCAGCTGAAACCCCCGTGGTGCTTTCAGCTGGTTCAGCGGTCTCCCCACCCTACGTTTTCAAACTGGTTTTCTGCTCAACAGTGTAAATACGCAGAGAGCTTTTGTACTTAAGGTGCAACATCTTCACCGAATCCTCTTTTAGGAAAAAATAAACATTTTTGTCATCAAAAAGATTCTTGATCTGGAATGAAATCATCTTTCAAGTTGAATTGTGACAATTGGAAAGAGAGTGAGAAGCACCCAGGCAAGTCCATGCAAGAGGGCCTTTGTGGCCAGTAGATATTTGTATTGTCTTCAAAGGCTGGAAAAATACAGAACATATTTAAATGAAAAGTAATTTCAGAATGTATGACCTGAAAATCCCACTTTGAAGGATTTAGTCTAAAGGAATAAAAATATACAAAAGTATTTAGTTAAACTATATTCCTTGCAGAACTTTTTATAATAACAAGAGGTCTATTTATACAGTAAAATGCTAATAAAGATGAATAATTCACTTGAAGGACTGCAGTTATGTGCTGTGAAGATGGTCACTATTGACGTAATATAGAGGTGTTCCACAGCACTCTGTAGTCATTTCTCAGGAAAATATTCTTTAAAGGAATCACTTTTTTTAAGAATAACAATTGAGTCTTTTTAATTATTTTTATTTTTTAATATGATCTTCATTATATTTTTTCCATCATCACTTAGTCCCCTGGTACTAAATGACTAGCCCCCTTATTCAGCTTGTATGCTTCCTGTAGAAAAGGGGGTTCAGGTGACCTCCAAGATGAGGGCTGCACTTCAGTTTAGAAAGCAACAGCACTCGGACGGCTTCAGGGTGAAGTTCGGTTCTCCAGGGGCCTTGGGCTGTGAGTTCTGCTGTGGGAAAGCGACCTCGTTGGCGTGCTGAGCGACCGTGCTGTGCTCTTGGTGTCTCTGTTAAACACCGCGCGTGCTTTGTGGGAAGCTTCCGTGGGCGTGTCCCTCCAGGGCCTTTGGCTCCTTGGTCGAGGACGTCCGGGCTCCTGTTGCAGACCAGCGCCCAGAATGTAGCGGCCCGCGGGTGGCCGCCTTTGTGTGGGCCTAAACCTGGAGGAATGTGGCCATTTTCCTGCCACTTACTCATTTCACGACATTAACGAGCACCTACTATGTACGGAGTGCTGGGGACCCAGGTGTGAAGGAGTTGTACTCTTGTGTGGGTCTGATCAGATCGGATTATCCCAATAAAAGTTTAGGAGGATAAACTATAGAAAGAGACACGTGGGAAATTATGAGGATTCTGGGAAGAGCAGAGTGACTGACTTGCCCTGGTTTGTCCAAGCCTTTCTGGTTTTTCCCCTGAAAGTTCCAGTCCCCGAAAACCGGGGTGGTGGGTCACCTTAGAAAAGGCATCTCAGCCACCAGTGTCTTTCCGGAAGACGCACCCCTGGGCTTGTGGCTGCGTGTCCAGGTCCAGAAGGGGCCCCGTGGCGAGGGGAGGTTGTGCCTGGAGGGTCAGGGTCGGGGTGAGGGGCCAATTCCGGGCGGAGGGGGCCGCCTGAGGGAGGGAACTGTGTGGCGCGTGTAAGAAACCATGAGGCCGCTCTACGCTCGCTCACGAGCTAGTTGGCTGGGATGGAGCTGGGGAAAGATGAGTCCTCGACTCACTGAGGGGGACCCCAGAGGACGGTGGCGGGACTTGGGTGTGCATATCATTCGCGAGGGCTGCTCTAACAAAGTACCACGTACCGAGCTGCTTCAACCACAGACATGGATTGTCTCCCAGTTCTGGAGGCTGGAAGTCCAAGGTCGGGGTGTCAGCAGAGTTGGGTTCCTCGGAGGCTGTGAGGGATGATCTGCTCCACTCTGGTATTTGGGGGCCATCGCTGGTGTTCCTTGGCTGCCCAAAGCATCCTCGGGTCTCTGCCTCCATCTTTAAGTGGCGTTTCCTTATGTGTGTGTGTGTCTGTCTTTATATTTCCCTTCTTAATAGTGACCCCAGTCATAATGGGTGAGGGCCCACTCTGATAGCCACATATTATGCTAAGGGTATGACATCTGCAAGGGCCCTGTCTCCAAAGGAGGCCATGTTCTATGGTCATGGGGGCCAGGGCTTTGACAGGGATTTCTGGTCGATGGGACTCGGCCATGACAGTGAGGATGGGGTTGAGGAGGTCAAACAGGGACACTAAGAAGCCTATGGCTAGCCCTGCAGCCTGAGATGTCTCTTGCTCCCACTAGTTTTTGGTGGCAGAGACCTCAGCAATGAGGGGTAGACCCCGCTTCAGTCCAACAGATGCTCAGCAAGGAAACGCAGCTCTGGGTCCGAGAGGGGCTGACCCCCCCCCACATGGACAGGGATGGGACAGGGGCAGCGGCCACACCCTCTGGTTGGCAAACACCAGGTCCACTGAGATCTCCCTTCCATTAGGGATAGACTGGATAAAACACAATAAATCACTGCAGGGTAGAGGAAAGAAATGTGAGTCTGACGAATGTATTCAGAGGAAGCCTTTTAAGCATTGCTTGCCAAGGCAGCCATAGACAGTGGCTTGGCAATTGGGCTGCAAACCTCTGTGGCCTCTTGGAAGCAGCAGCTTCAAGTGTCATAAACAGATGCCCGGACAGAGGAGTGGGGGTTAAAGTGGAAGCAAGTAGGAAGTAGAGTCAAAAGGTTCCTTGCGCACCGCCTGCAGAACTGATGCTGCAGGAAGCAGCATTTAGAGTTCTCCCAGGACCCGGCAGTGACGGACGGACACCAGGACGGGGAGAGCGGAAGAGAAAACACAAGGCAAGTGGCCAAAGACCAGAGATTTCACAGGCAAGTCACCGACGTTCATTAAAGAAGGCCCGAATGAAGGGAGAGAAAACAGCGGGCGAAAACATTCCCGATCTGAAAACAATTATACTGTGATACGTTTGGTCCTGTTATTTTTACATATGAGAATTACACGTTTCATTTTGTGAACTTGCAGCTATATTTGATATATGTAGTTTTGTTTATTTACCTTTACCATTATACTGTGAGCACTTCCCAAGTCACTAGGCAAATCACACAAGAGATCTTCAGTTGCTACGTCTTATTTTGTCATATGACTATAGCATAATTTAAGTATTTCATGACTTTATTTTGAAATTTTTCTTTTTACAAATAATGCTGTGGTGTATATATTTTTGTTTATAAATTACTCTGTGTATCACACATTATTGCTGGAGTATCATTTCCTAGAACTTGAATTACAGGGTCAAAAGACAAACAGATTCCCAGCTGTTAAGACTCCACAGACCAAGAAATAAAATATATACACACGCACACACGCAAATGACCAAATATAAACAAATGACCAAAACAGACTTGTTTGCATTTTCTTTGGGCAAGTAAGTACATTACAAAAATACCTACCACATGGCATGATTATTCACAACAGAGAATGGATTTTATACCCCGAATCTGAGAGGGTCTAATCTGTCAATACAGGACTGTCTTTAAACTGAATAATGTAGTTCCATAAAAAGCTCAGGACATTGTCTGCACCACTTTTTTGTATTTGACTCCATACCAGTGACAATTTTGTCATGAACTGACAGTGGCCTCCTGTTGGGAGCTCTGGAAGTTCTAAGTTGTCATCCCATAGTCGTTGGCACTAACTCCCTGCCAACAGGAACCCCCAATTTGGGGGGCTGCGAAGAAGGAAACCCCATTTAGCACCAGCAGCTCAACAGTAATACAGCACGGCCATGAAAACAGCATGGCTGGGAGGGAGGCGGCCCTGGGGCCACAGCCCCCTTCCGCTGGGCAGCTCCACTCCCCACTGGTCTGCCCTGCTCTGGGGAGTCGTCTTTGGTGTTTCAGCCCCCCATCCGGTGTCTTCAGTCTTTGGTGGAGAGGGCGCTCCCAGAGCCAGAGGGAGCTGGCTTAGTGTATAGAGAGAAGTCCCCACCTCTGGTCATTGATTGCTCAGAATAAAGCTGCTCTGATTGGTCAGAGCTGCACAGCTCGTATTGGATGGGGAAAGCCTCAATCCCACTGGTTGAAAGAGGATTCCAGGAACTCCTTTATAAGGGCTGGCTCGGGTGACTGGAACCCAGTGCAGGCTTCTCTGTGAAGTGCAGTTGGCATCAACGATCCCTGTACCAATTTTTTTTTTTTTTAATTTTGAGCCCAATTGGCCACCTGGAGCCCTGCTTATTAGTAGGTGTCCTTTTTTCTCAGGGTTCACAGAGTAGACCACCCTGCCTCCCTCAGATACCAATGCTTTGTTTACGATTTTGAATATATAACTTTCCTTAACTTTCCATTTTTGCATTGTCACACATCCTGCAGATGGGTGGATTTGAGCAGTTAGTGTGGCGTTAAGTTCCTTGTCACAGTCGCTTTATCAGCAATCCTTCCTGCAGAACGGTCCTTTCTGCATCGCCCAGAGGCATCTGTGTCCTTTGAGTGAGTCCTGGAGGAAGGCTGGTATCAGAGAGAGCTGGAGTCAAGTTCCACTTCTGCTACTTTTCTGTGGCTTGGCCAGCCTGTGAGGGCATGGCCTGGACAAGCCTGAGTGTCCTCGCCTTCAAAGCTGGGGCTGGCACTTCTCCCTGCGTCACAAGGTAGTTTTATTAAAAAGAAAAACCCACCAAGTCACTTAGTTCAGTGCCTGGTGCGGTGTAAGTGCCTGCGTAAATGTTACTCGTTCTTCCTGTGAACTCCGGCTGGCTTTACAAGAGAAAAACTCTGAGATGTGCCGAGGTAAACGACAGCGGGCTGGAGGGCGGGAAGAAGAGACAAGCGGATCAGTTCAGAGCCAGGGCAGAAGCCGACAAAAGACCACTCCCATCCCTGCCCATTTGCGGAGACTCTGAATCCGCCCCACGTGCTGCATGACCTCTTATCTAAACATGGATGGGGGCCGCCAGCCTCCGCAGGGTCTGGCTCCTGCAGGACCTCCTGGGCTGCTGCCCACAACCAATCCAAAGGCAGCAATCACTTCTTTCTTAGGGACCGAGCACCTACCCCAGAGCTGTCCCCTGCACCTTTTCCCGCCTCACCCCCTCATCTGCAGCCAGTGTGAATGCTTTCAAAACCACTTACATCTTTCCTCCCCAGACTCACTGTGTGAGAGCCTGCCAGCCCCAGGCGGTGGGCACATGTCTTCTCCATCTAGCCGGGCTGCTGGTGGCTTGGACTGGGTGTCCCAGGACCTGGTCCCTTACCCGGCCAGCATGTGACTCCATAAAGCCTTGTTTTCAGAAACGCTTTTGTCCTCGAAGGTTTTTATTTAACAATACCAAAGAGTTACACACTTTTTCCTTATATTCCCGTAGCTCTGAGTAAACACTTCAGGCTCTGGGGCCCTGTGGTGTCTGTCGCCGCCCCTCAACGCGACGTGAGAGCAGCCGCAGTCAGCAGTAAACAAATGAGTGCAGCTGCAAGCTAATAAAACTTTATTCATCTTACTTTTGTATATTCTAAAATCTGCCTCTATTATTCTTCCAACCATTTCAACTTAAAGAAACTCCTCCTAGCTCAGGGGCCGTACAAACAGCTGTCTGTGGTGTGGACCACGGGGAAATGTTAGGGAAAACTGCAGTACTTTGGTGAATAAATACATTCTCTTGTAAGATTAAAAACTAGTTACTTTGAAAGAAAGATTTTTAAAACATCGCCCCGACATGTGGCAAGAACTGTGGGAGTGGGATAGGTGTGCAAACCCCAGGCTCGCCTCCCCATCTGCGGAGGCTGGCGTAGGCCCGGCGGGTGGGTTCCTGCAGGCCCAGGGCAGCTCGCCCTGGGCAGAGCGGAGCCCGGTGGGGAGCGTCCGTCACTGGCCTGGCGTGCTTTCCAAGGTGCCGAGTCCCCTGATTTTATAATGCGTACTTCATAGCTCACCAGACACTGAGATTTTTATTCGTCAATGAAAAGCTTATTCAAAACTTTGTTCCCCTGAGAAGAAAAGGTAAACAATAATTTCACGTGGTAATTTTCCAAATTTCTGTACCATATCTACATATCCAAACACAGCTGTAGGAGGCACGCGGCAGAGCGTGAGCCCGCGCACCCCTGCCTTCGAAGGCCACGCGTGCTGTTGGCTCGGTGGAAGGCACTGCCTGGCCCCCACCCCAACTGAAGTCAAAAACAGAAAGCAAACCCCCCAGTTGTTAGCCTGTGCCCACTTTGGCTCTCCGTCTGAGTGGCAGGGAAGGAGAGGGGTGTGTAGGAGAGGGGAGACTCCGGTCTCGAACAGACAGAAAATGCACCCGGGCTCTGGCCAGTGAGGCCCCTTCTCTCACTGGAGACCTTTGTTTCTCCCAGTGAGGGGACTCTGGATGGCATGCTGGGGAGCGTGCTCAGACCCGTGAGCCTTTGATTAAAATTTGTGTATATCATATACTTTTCTTGGAGGTTCAGAGTTATCCCTGTGCCTGTACTTAAAACGCTAAAAGAGGGTTATGGATGATGTGAAGTTCTTTTTTCTCTCTATTTTCTATGATGTATATACATATAGATAACTCTGTAACAATGTCTAAAATAGTAAGAAAACGAAGAGCAGTGTATATTGCGTGCGAGCATCTAAAAATGCCTTTTTCTTTCCCTAAAAAGAGATTCTTGTATTTCAGACGCCCGCTCGATAGGACCGTGCTGTTCAGCGCAGTAACCACGCTGGCGTGCGGCCGGTCCCAGTGGGGCTGAGCCCTGCATTCACACTGCGCGCTGGATTTCAGAGGCTTGGGAGGGAACACATAGAACATTTCACGAATATTTCTGTACTGTTTACATGTTAAAGCAACATTTTGTCCATATTGGGCTAAGTAAAACCAACATGTTAGTATCAATTCCACCATTTTTTTTTTGACTTTTGAAATGTAGCTACTAGGGCATTTTCGACTGCACACAAGGGCTGTGTTACCTGTCTCCCGGGTGGGCCCTGGCAGCCGCCCAGCTGCTCTAGAACAGGTTCGAGGGGCGTCGGGGTTTGAAAAGCTGTGCGCAGGGGTTAGCTCTGGAGAGGGACACCAGGAGACTTGAGGTTTGAAAGGAGACTACACTTGTAGGGTGTGTTCTCTGGCGCCTTTAAAATCTTTTTCCAAATGCATACATTACTTACTTAAAAGATGTATAATGTTTCACATTATAAAATTAAAAAAAATTCTTGAAGAAAACTTTATAGTCCAATGATTGTTATTATTGATCGGAAACTCGGAAAGTAATGGAGGGCTTTTCCCCTTACTGTTAAAAAACTATGAAGGTATGGGTGGGTGTGCGCACACACATGTGGGTATGTGTGTATTTAAATTTTTTTCTTATGGACAGAATTAGGTCTGATTGGCTGAGGGCCTTAATTTCTCAATATACTTAAGAAAGTAAATTTCATCTAGAGAAAGAAGTAATGTTTTTGTGGGGAAAACTAAAATACATTTCTAAAATATCCTGAATTGAGAGGAAGACAGTAAACAGAGTTTAAAACCCTGACCTGGGAGCCATTAATGATCCTGTGGTCATTTAAAACAACAAACATTTTCTCCACTGACATAAA
>VMDR010009422.1:0-33462 GCA_007922815.1 Macrotus californicus
AGTTTATCTATGTGCGATCTTACTTTAAAATTCTGTCGACACACATATGTGTCCTGCTTCTAGCCTACAGTCCAGGAGAAGGTGATATGGCTACTTCCTTTTTTAATTTCTGACATAAAATATCAATTCCCAGAACATTAAAGCCACTCCAAATTTTAACTTTATATTAGAAATATCTCTGTTTTTCTACATGAAGATGAAGGATTGAAATGTGATGAGATATAAGAAGCATGTCTTCAGGTCTCTCTGGATATTCAGGCATCAAAGGAATATTACAATATAATGAGTTGACTCTATACCGGGCATACGAATCAATTTATTTTGTAAATAAGTATGTATAGTAATCTATGCAGAAGAGTAAAAAACTTACCCTGTCCTTCTCTCTCCCCTCAGTTTTCTCTTCTTTCTTTTTTCACTCAATTAAAAGCTGTCTTCAAAGTTACAGAGCACAGATTCAGCTCTTGTGCATAGACCTGCCCATATAGTCAGTGAGTGGGAGTTACACAGGGAGGGGGGCAGATTTCAATTCAGCTTAGTGACTATATTTCTGTTGGTCAGAACTGACTGACCAGGGGAGGACAGGCAGCTTTGCAGGACAGTGGAACTCACTTGTGGAGGCACTTATGTTGAATTCAACAATTTCTTTATCTAGGAATGCCATCCAGGAGATCCCCAAACAAAATAGAGGATTGCACTGAATAACCTCTAAGGATTTCCACTTTCTAGTCTGAGGTTCCAATGCTCATTTTCAAGTGCTTATCACCTACCAGGACCCAGAAGCTTTCAGGCAGAGTATGTTTCTGAGGTTGCAGTCTTAATCAGCATAATGTTTTGATATAGATGTTCAGAAATACAAGTGTTTGATGACCCATAAATACCTGTATAGTTTTCACTACTCCCATCCCCAGAATAGTTTTATACCTCCCAGTAAATTAAGTCAATCACTTTTCCTCTCAAAATTTCCCATCGTGCTCTGCTGGCATTTTACATTTACTCCCTTGTTAATGGAGTAAAGATGAAGATGTCCGGTTGAATGTAACTAGTTTGGTTTCACTGAGCAATAACTTCCACGAAGCTTTCAGATACAATGAGATTTCAGAGCTATTTATGACCATAAACGATTTGTTCATTCTGATTTCTAAAACTCCTCTTTCCCCATTGCCAACTAGTTTTGCAAATGGGAGTGGGAGGGAAGACTACTTCCGGGAGCCATGACCACTTGTTTTTATGCCTTTACCCGAAATCCTTCTTTGGAGGGTTGTTTCCTAGCTGAGCCAAATAGGCCATGGGTGACAGAGAAGTGGAATTGGCCTCAGGGAAAAAGTGTGCCTTCCACGCTGGTTGGTGGCTTTCACTGTACTCTCTCCAGGGCCGAGATAATAAGCAATCTGAGAGCAGGCACCTTATCTTCCACATCTTTGTACCCCTCCCAGCTTCCAGCACGGTCCCTGGTGCATAGTAGGCAGACAATATGTTTACTGCCTGAATGAATGAATTAGTGAATATGAATAAATGAATGTGTGGATGACGGTGGACAGATGGCACCGAGGAAAAATCTGCTGTGTGCTTCAAGTTAAGCATGTCAGGGTTCGGCTCCAGTTCCTGCGCTAAATTTTTGCCCCTCACCAGAACAACTCCCCTCAGCGGAGCTTGATGATCACGGTGCCTGTGGGTAGAATGTATTCTGGGGGAGATGATGGCTGCCTGATATGAGAGATGATATCAGAGATTAGTTAACCGTATGGGCTTTGTCCCACGGGGGGTGTGTGAAATGAATCAGATTAAACAAAATTGATAATGTGAATGCTTAATCAAACAGACAAAGGTAGTCTGCGCAGCTAATTAGGGGCAAATAGAGCGTCCCTCTTGTACCTCATTTAACTGACAAATTGTGCAGACAGTTTTAATGGGAGTCTGTTTAGCAAAGAGAAGGCTGTATAGTTGACAGCTTGGCAAAATGTGGTTTCTGTAACACCACATGATGCTTATGGAAATTAGCCTGGTGCAGCTGAGCTCAGAGCTGTCCTGGGCTGTGCAAATCACAGCAAAACGGGCCTTTCACAGACCTCTGGCCATGGCGCTCTTAAAGGCAGAGAACTCATTTTTAGTGTTTTGAAAGGTCAAGGGTTCAGATTCTGCACATTAGGTGAAATCTGGTATCACCAAACAAACCCAGTGCAGGAGCTGAAAAGTAAAGTGAGGGAGACTCCCTGATCAGAGAAGCAGAATCACTATCCAGGCAAATGAGAAGCTGCGGCATTTTGCAGCTAGAAGAACCAATTCCACTAAACAAGGCAACTTCCAGAGAACAGAGGGACTCAAGGGTGAAGATAATTGGCTCATCTGAACCTTCAAAACGTTTAGATATGTTATACTGGGACCTCCCTGCATTTTCCCCGTGCTCTTACCAACATCTGTTTCTCACCCTCTTGCTTCCATTCTGCCTTCTAAAACTCAGTAGTCCCTGTTCCTCCTCCTTTTCCAAGTGAAGCTCCTTCCTTTTCTCATATATTCACGTCTTTGGATTTGCCATGTTGGTGGAGACTGGGAGAGAATTTCTGGGAGCATTCTTCTTTCAGGAGTAGAGAGCACGTCCAGCTGGTGCCGGTTTCCCAGGTTGACAGGGAAGAGTGTACGGTGGGGCTGTCCAGGAGTCACACCTGCCACGCCTGTCATGAACAGCATCATTTGCTGCTCCGTGGAGAATTGGGGGAAAGATTAGAACTGGGGTGGGTGTGAGACTAGGGGCTCCCTGTGCTCATTGGGGAGTGGCTTCCCTAATGCGCGCAGTGCTCACTTGCATGGAAGTGGGCATCCCAGGGACAACTGGAGTCGCAAGGTTTGCCTTACCCTGCGTGCAGCCCCAGAGCGTCATTGTCTGAAGGCAGGAGCTGAAGCTGGAGTTTAGATACACGTTGTGGAGATGGGCTCCCCCTCCTTGGGTGCCCATGCGTGGCTCGCAGTCTCCACCCCACTGAAGGGAATAAGTCCACGCATGAAGGGTGTTCATTTAATGAAGTGATTTTTGTGAATCACTCCACCAGTCAGACATGGTCCCTTCCGGAAAATGAACAGTTTTGCATAAAACGGTCCATTGGTGTCAATGGAGAGGGTCTGACCTCCTTTGCTCCTCTGTGGGCCTGGTCAGGTGGAACCACGGGGCTCATGTTCGGACTGGAAGACGGTGTCTCCGCCCCAGGAGATCTCAATCTCCGTTAGTACGCGTTAAATGCAAAAACAAGAGAAATTCCACTTTTAACTTGCGAAGCGATTTTAGCAAATTTGGATAAGCACTTGAACGTACCCAAATACACATAATTTTTTTAAAGTTATGGCAAATAGTCTATTTATTAATTTCAAATATATATATATATATATTTTATGTGAGACTGTGTTTATTCCTATTCTCAATTCTTATTTATTTTGGTAAAAATGTACATGTTTCATATGCGCTAAAATTATGGATTTCATTCATGGTACAAGGCTCAACATATATATGGATGAGGTCAAAATCATTATTTTGTTTCTCAAATTGTTGAAATTTATTTTAATTTTTTTAAATTACTTTGTTGTTCAGTTACAGTTGTTTGCATTTTCTCACCATCACTCCCCCCCCCCATTAATTTAAAATATTTTAAGCCCATAGAAGGCTGTTTATCACAGCAAAGCTACACACTCAAAACTGTGTTAGTGCTAATATTAATCAAATTTATCCTTCACTTCTTGCTCTGAGGTTTGGCTTTTAATTTCTTGAGCAATGGATCAATAGAAATACTTGAAGATTTGGCAAAACACATTTGCTTGAAAAATGGGCGCTGCTGTTTGGAGTCACCATGCAAACAACACCTGGGTTTTCTTCATTTTTCACTATGTTTAAATTTACTGAATTATTTCCTTTTAAGAGAAAAAGAAATGAGTAATACAAGGAATTTATGAATAAAAAAAGGGATACTGAAAAGCAAAAAAATTACTGATAATCCTTTGAGGAATCCATCTGTGTTCAAGAAATTAGCATTGTCACCCTGGCTGGTGTGGCTCAGTGGATTGAGCACGGGCTGTGAACCAAAGGGTCACTGGTTCAATTCCCAGTTAGGGCACATGCCTGGGTTGCAGTCCAGGTTCCCAGTGGGGGCATGTGAGAGGCAACCACACACTGATGTTTCTCTCCCTCTCCTTCTCCCTCCTTTCCCCTCTCTCTAAAAATAAATAAATAAAATCTTTTAAAAAAGAGAGAGAGAAATTAGCATTGTCTTCTACTTTTGGCCACTTGACAATGACCAGAATCTGTTCTATGATTATGAAAGCTTGCAAAATATTCTGACCCTGGGATTTTAACTTTGTGCAGGGATCATCAATCTGTGTGCTGGATGGGCACCATTTAAAAAAAAAGATAAGTGTAACTATTGCTGCATAGAAAAACTGAAATACTGAAGCAGTTGTCCACAATTTTAAAGAAACACAAAGGAAATAAAATGTCACATGTTGACTATAATATTTTTATATTACTTACATAGTTCTGTTGATCAGTTTTACACTTTGATTTACCCAAGTTAACAGCAAAAACTTTTTGTAGATAATTCTTCTTTGAAGGAAATGATACATTCTTAGGTATTTCAAACAACAGAAGAGGTTCATTGATTGAAGGAAGACTTTGGAGCCTAAATTATTTAAGTTTATGTCCCAGGATTTCATACTTATCTGACTTCAGCTTTGACCTGGATCAGTCAGGATCGGTCTTCATAGATCAACCACAAGAGACAACTTCATAAATGACAGGCTTTTATTTCCATTTCTTTTAGCGACCTGCCTACAAGGCACCTCGTGGTTAAATCACCAGCACTCCAAGTGAAGTGGAGAGGAGATCATTACCAAAGGAATGTTCTTTGCACACAACTAGTCAATAACATTCAGGCCTCTCCAAATCCAGTTGGGACCTAAATGATTAGGTTCTATAATTCAGGGAATAACAGCTTTGCTATTAGGTTGCTTGACCGTATCAGGTGGCCCCAGACATTGTATGGGAGGGGTCTCTGAGCCCTGATGAAAAGCCAGAGATTCAGAAGGGGGAAGCGGAGAGTAACTAGAAGTCGGACCAGAGGAATGAATGATTACCAAGGTCAGGCCAGCAGTCCATAATTAAAGGTGTGTTGGGCAGCACAAGCAAGACTAGAAATAGATTTCTTTAAAATGAAAAGAAAAGAAAAGAAGAAAAGAAAAGAAAAGAAAAGAAAAGAAAAGAAAAGAAAAGAAAAGAAAAGAAAAGAAAAGAAAGGAAGAGAAAAAAGAAAAAGAAAATGGCCTCCCAGACTCAGGCAAAGTAATGTTTGAGGACAGTTTGTATGTTGGCCTTAAATCAACATTTGTATTTTTCTCTCTGGACACTGCTGCTGATGAAAAAGAATAGATGGATTTGATAATTATTCAGGCCAAACTTTTCCCTCTGTCTTTCTACCATTGTTTTATTTCCCTCAACTTGACATTTCCTGGAGTGATTCAGGCTATATAGACTGAATTTTGTTTCCCACATTAAGGATCTGGTAGTTTGTTTCTCCTGACGTTTTTAATATTAGTTCCAAGGAACCCTTTTTCCACTCTAGATCTTAGATTCAAGTTTTCACGATGGCTAAATACTTAGATGGCAGAGCAGAAATTCTGGCACGTGTCACACTGTCTTTCTCTCACTTGATTAATTGACAGTTTTCCTTTCTTCACACAACTTTAAGTGACATATGAACGTAAGTTATTTGCGACATGTAGTCCAGCATTTGGCACCTGATTAGTTAGAAACTATAGGTTCTATTGAATAAGTGGTAACAAGTTACTACATTTTGCTGTTCAATTTCAAATTCTGAATTAAAGCTGACATTACTTTCAAGGGTATCAAAATAAGCAAATGCTTCTAAAAATGACTTGAACCAAGTCATTTTTAAATGATTACTAAGATCATCAAAACTTATAGAAAAAGCTAACTTAATCTGTCCTTTTATATTTGTTTGGTGAAATGTTGTTCCCAATTTCATCTATAGGACTTATTCAATGACACATGAACATTCATTTCAGAGAAAAAAAGTTATTAATTATTAATAGCTTTCTATAAAAACTCCAGTAACTTGATCAACTGTATTTTTTTTTCAGTTTTTCAAGTCAGTCCATAATTGCTCCTAGTAAGTTTTAAAAACTTATGTCAAAGTTTTTAAGGGAACACATAATTCAGTAGTCAGCTTGGATGCTAATGAGTTCTATTAAACAATGTAACTGCCCTTCTTAGGGCCTTAAATCTTCCCCCACCATCTGAAATGACAAGCCATTCTGCCACCCGGATGGCCTCCAACTATTGTTGTTCTGCACCATTTTTGTGAGGGAGGGTGAAGGAGAGAGAATGGAAAACATTGGAAAGCCAGAAAATTCACTCTATTAAACAGCGAAGGTAATTTATTTATTCTGATCCTTTTCTTTTTTTTTCCTTCTAACTTTTGGATGCTTCACTGTTTGTGTCGTCAGCAGATGTGAGGTTTTCTTTTTATCAGCAAGGCAAAACGGAAGTGGGGGTGGGCAGCCAGTCCCTGCCTGCACGGTGCTGCTCAAGTTCACTGATAAACCTCTCCTTTTTATGAGAGATGCTAGCCTTCTGTCTACAGCAACACAGCCTATTGCCCCCGTGAGGCATTGAGATTTCCTCGTGGAATTCTAGCAGATATTGGAAATTGTGGTGGCAAATTAGCAGGGGCCACAAACCAGAAGTGACAGCTCCGGTACCCTGATGGGGGGGAATGTAGCAATCCCTTGCCCATAGCAATTGGCCAGGCTTATCATATGGACTAATCACAACAGATCTGGGGAAATAATGGGCACCAGATGTTATCGCTTTGTAGGCTTGAGCTCTCCAGAGATTACAGCCATGATAGGAAAGCTCCCTGAAAACAAGACCATGATTCTGTCGCTTATTAATCAAATGAGGAGGCTGGGTGTCATCTACTCCTTCCTTGGTCCTATGATGTATCTCTGCTATGTTGATAAACCAAGCGAACATTGTGTGTGAGAGATAGACAGAGAGAGAGAGACAGAGACCAAGAGATGGGAGTGGGATGGGGGAGAGAACCTAGATATGTCTACCACACATGTACACAAACAATTCAATGTATTACCTATAAGCACTTTTCCTGGCATTAAATTTCTTGAGTCAACTGTTTTCAGCATTGACATACCAGGAAGGACTTTTCTTAATTGGATTTTTTTTCTCTATTTTATTTATTCAAATTATCCCCAACATTAAGAAGATTATATATATATTTAACACAGAAATAGGAGACCTGATAATGAGCCAAATTCTCGTTTTTATTGGCCTTCTTGATAATTCTGGAATATTCTGATATACCACAAACTTAGCTCATTAGTACCTATGGGGTTCTGGATACAGACTCCAAAATGTGACACGTTGGCAGACTGAACAGTCTAAGCTGAAGGAACCTGAGAAACAGCAGAGCCTGCAGGTCTCTCTGATCTGTCTCCCACCCTTACCCCTGAAGCAGATCATAAGACCCTCATGTGAGAGGTGCCCTCCCTATACCCAGAGGAAAAAAGCATCCTTATCTCTAACACAGAGTGACAGACACCAAGAAACCTTGCTAAGTGTCCCCCAGTTTACCACACTGTCCTCACATTCCCTAACTTATTATATTCCTCTACAACTGTCCATTCTTCATCAAACCTAGCATGAAAACACAGATTTAACTGCTTCTTTGGTTCTTTATCTTCTTATAGAGACTCCCATGTCACATAAAACTTACATTCAATAAATTTGGATCTTTTTTCCCTGTTAATCTGTCTTGTCAGTTTAATTTACAGACCCAGCCAGAGACCTTAAAAAGTCAAGGAAAACTTTTTTCCTCCCCTGTAGAACCAAACCCATTTCTGCCCCCAAGCCCTCCCCAGCTCTGCATGTTATGCTTGTGGTCCTACTTAATTGAAGACCATCACCACTCTCCTACTTACCTAGATCTAAAATCTTGGTGTCATCAGTACTTCTGTCTCTTTCTCAGCCCTTACATTTCAGTCTTTTTCCAAAAGGTAGTTTGCACTTGAATTTAGCACTCTTTCTGTCTCTACTGTTAGTTTCTTTCCTTCTCACTGCTGCCGTCCTGATCCAGTTCCACATCATCCCATTTGTAGAGGATGACTCTAACCTCCAGAATGACTTTGTTTCCTGTTCCTGTCCAGCCCATGATCTGACCCCTAGGTGCCTCAATAGCTTTGCATCCCTACATGCGTCCTGAGCTCCAGCCATGCCTATTCCTTGGAGATTCTACCTCTTGGTGCTCTTTCAAGCTCCATCTTGCATTTGACTGTGTTAAAAGGGGTAGAGGGCAAGACAGTAGACAGGGAAACAGTTTGGAGGCTGTTGGAAATCTTTGGATGAGAAAAAAATAGACTGTGACCTAAAATATTGGGTAGTTGCAATAGAAAGAAAAAGGATGGGATTGTGGAGATGAGCTGACACATCCAATATTATTCAAGTTACTATTATGCTCTCTGGGTGTCAAGTTACACCCTATGTCAGATGATAACAACAATATTAATAATAGCCTGACACCTATATAGTATTTACTATGGGCCAAGCACTGTCCAAAGGGCTTCACATATATTGACTCATCTATTCCTTAAAACAATCTTATGAGATAGGTTCAATTACCCTTGCTAATATTATAAATATTTTACCAAAAATTTCAAGCTTTTCATTATGGAAAATTTAAACAAAGCAGTGAGAATAGTATTATGAGCTTTCATATAGGAACGACCCAACTCAACAACTGTGCACTCATGGCCAGCTTCGGTTTGCCCAGTTACTGCTGCTGTGCCCTCCTCCCTACTTTCTGAAGCAAATCTCAGGTGTCATATCACTTTATCTATCTCAGCTCCATTTTAAAAGTGAGGAAACTGAGACACAGAGAAGTTAAGTAACGTGTCTGAGGTAACAGAGAGTAAGTGGTAGAGCTCATATTTGAATCCATGGCTTGCCATGGCAGTCACCCAAACATGTGTGTCTATGTTGATGCCCACACTGGCAACCCTCCAATAGCTTAGATTGTTTCAGTGGCCTCTATATACCACAGACCCAAGTGGACCAAGCCAGGGAAATCAGCAGCAGCCAATAGCCACTGAAATACAGACTTGAGTTCTGTGGGTCCGTTGTAGAGCCCGTGGGGAGGGTAATGCAACAAGAAAAGCCCTGAGTTTCTCCTCATTCATGCCACATCCTTTCTGTGTCCTCTGCCCTCATCTTCTACCAATAAGAAAAGTTTGAAAATTAGACCTCAAGGGCCCCAAAAGTCTCTTTAAAGTTGTCAACTTATGCCCTGTCTGATGGCCTAATTAAGCAATGGCTTTCTGCCCTAGGTGTTCTGGGTTTCAGACTCCCAATGATGCGGTAGTAAGCCAGAGGTAAGAGCTGGAGAGATGAATCCCTGTGGTCCAGTGCAAGGTATATGTCTAAAACTTAGACCAACACCAGGCCCCTGCATGTCCCTGAAGACACAGGCAGCAATAATGCTTTGACAGGTATTCTGAAAGTGTCCTTCAAGCCCTATATTATGCCAAGCAACCATTCAAGTATGGCTGCCAAGATCTCAACCAGCAAGTTCAAAGGTATGGCACTGGTCCTCATATAACATTTGTAGCACATGGTTCCATTTACTTCTCAGTAACTTAGAGCTAGAAAGGAGTGACAGATATTTTCAACCAATATTACTGGTCCTTAAGTATTTATAACCAAGGTTATTTAATACTAATTAAGACTTATGAATATGGGCCTCACAAAATTTGAGTCTGTGATCATTTTGACATTGTTCTGGGATAGAATTTAACCTGATATTTTGTCTGAGAAGAAAGTTTATAACCTGTATTAATTGTATAAGCATGCTCATTTATACAGAGTTGATATGTCACAATCAGATTTTATCTGTTGCTAACAGTTATCCTTAATCAATAAATCTGGCTTCCTAGAACTACCACTAGAGAAAACAGTAGTGCTGTTACTGTGCATCCTTGAAAGTAATAAAGGTTCATTTCTTTACAAGTGCTTTATAATTCACTCTTTCCTATTTTAGCCAGAACTTTGCAGAAAATGAGTTCTTGTTAGTGAGACTTGCTTTTAGATGCAGGTTTCCCATCTGAACACACTGGCGTCAGTGTAGGTAGCACCCATCCCTCATGCCATCCAATTAGCTGAGCGATCGCCAGAGGCCCCCCATCAGGCCCCCTAGGCAGACAACAGAAAGCACAATCCTGAGCCACTAATCCTTTCCCCTTTCAGTTTCCAAAGTAGCTTTTAAGTTAAAAAAATCCTTTCTTAGTTTTCCTTGCTCTTTTCAGTCTAAAAATTTCCTTTTTTAAAAATCTCTAAATACACACACGCCCTGAAATCCTTGCAAAAATAATGATCAAATATGAAAAAGAAATCAAGGGAGGAAAACAACCTCAATTGAGAGATGGTCACAGTGACAGGGGTGAAGGGATACCCTCCACTGGGTGTTGGAGAAGAAAAAGAAGGCTTGGGGAATGGAGGGAGGGAGGGAGGGAGGGAGAAAATGCATCAAAGAGGTAAAGAGAATTCAACTCAGACGAAGGGAAGAAGGAGGGGACAGTGAAGACACACAAGCACAAAGCAGGATGGGTTGAGGTGAGAAGAGAGAGGAAGAGGAAAAAAATAGAGGGGTGTATCAATAAACTCCTATCAACCTCTGACAGACTGGTCCACCTTTTTTACACGTCCTGAAAGCTATTTCCTTTTGTCAGCAGAGTCATTACCAGTTGTATGGCTTCCCTCTCTCTGCCTTTATTCCTACAGTTCAAGAATCAGAAAAGAAAATTATTTTCACATTAGCAACTCATTAAATGCCTCCATATTTGTGGCTCAATCACTGCTGGATCTGAATGCATTGTTTTTACATATCTGAATGCCTACTTGGCGGCATTGTCAGCCAGGACATCTAGGTTGGGAGGCCTTCTGTCATGCATATGGGTAAGTGGGTGGGGTGGGGCTGTGTCAGAGTCATCCATCATTCTCCATCAATGTCACCACCACCTGCAGGCGCCCAGCCAATGGCCAGTCAGTCACTCTGGCCTGACAGCTGGCTGTTAGTCTCCACTCAGTGGGGGTCGTGCTCTGGGCTCCAAAGGTATTACATTCTGGCTCTTTTTTTTTTTTTCTCTCTAAAACCAGTAAGTTCTAAGAAAGCCTCCACCTTCAGAATTACCAGAGATATTGGTGATTTGGCTCTCCTGCATGACAACTGGTCAGGGTCAGGCCAATCAAAGGTGAGCTTTGCTCTGTATCTACCTAAGATGATGGTGGATCATCACTTAAAACCAAGAATTGGGCAGTTCAGACAAATAAGTCAGGGACTTTCATGCATGGTAAAAATATCCTTTTTTATTCATGCATGTTCCTTCTAGTATTGACACTTTAGTATCAAGCAAATCCAGACTCAATCATGGTAACTATCTACCTAATTACAAAAGGTACTAATGAGTTAAGCCAGTCTCTGTCAGAAATTCTCTGTTTCCCTGAACACTTAAAAATGAGTGCTTCTGTTTTAAACTGAGGGATGTCATTTACATGTCAATACAAAATAAACTTACAATGTTAAGTACACAGTGCCACAACTACCCCTAGATCACAACATGGATTAGAGGTGAAGCACAGGGCCCACCTGTCTCCAAGTTGCATCACTTCCAATTCCTGGGTTAGTCCAACCCTCATGACTGGGTGTCTTTGAGTGGACCCTACTCCGTGGCCTGCCCAGTCTCCCTGGAGGTCTGAACGGCCCACTCTGAAACCCAACATGCCTGGTTGAGATCCAGTTCTTGCTTCCATCTTTCCCATGTCAACATCCTGCCTTCTTGTTGAAGCTGGGTCCCATCCTGGCAGAACTACCAGAAAGACTCATCTTGGGAATGTATCGCCCATCTTAGCTTTCCTCTGTTCTGCTGGACTAGGCATCAGAACTTCTGGTAGGGACAGAATCATGTGAAGCAACTGCACCTTGACATGCCCAGGTATTCTCTCTAGGACCAGGCTCTGACCTCTCATGCCCAGGGAACAGGCTCCCACCTGCTCTCTGGCCTTGGGGGTGCCCAAATCCCAGCCTACTGCACCAAAGTCTTACAATACTCCACACCTTTTATTGATGTAACCATGGATCCCAGGACTGAAGGAACATAACCTCCAAGGTCATTGTGCTTGGTGCCCTTTCTTCCAGATGCACTGTTCTTAAACGATCCTAAATGACGGGTATTAATTGTTTGGAAAATTATATATTCCCATATGAAGAAAGAATACATTAGTAGGAAGAATCTTTGGTAGATCTGAGTGACATTTTAAACATGACTTTAAATTTTCATCTAGCCTTTTGGGTTTCCGATTTTGTGGCCTGTTTTGTTTTATTCCAGTCATCATTTAAAATCAAGTATTGGGCAGTTCAGATAAATAAGGCAGGGACTTTCATGCATGGCAAAACCATCCTTTTTTTATTTGTGTGTGTTTATTCTAGTGTTGACAATTCTAGTGTTTATTCAGGTGGATTGAAATGAGAAAGCACTCAGCAAATCTTAGAACTGAAAGGATGCCTGTGACTTGATTTTATTCTACAACAGTAAGCAGGGTGCTCAGGGTCTGCTTTATCCCCTCCAGTGGGGGATGGTTCACTAACTCACAAATTCTAATTGTGAAAAGATCTAATTTCAAATCATTGTTTTCTTACCACTATTTGAAACAAACTTTGTTGCCTCAATGCTCTTCAAATTCTTCATGTCAATTTTATCATTTTATCATGTGTGGCAATTATTCATTTAAGAGTGTATCTCCCTTCCCTGGCTAGTATGACTTAGTTGATGGAGCGTGGTCCCTTAATCGAAGAGTTGTGGGTTCAATCCCTGGTCAGGGCACATACCTGGGTTGCGAGTGCAGTCCCTGATCTGGGAGCATTCTGTAGGCAACCAATCAATCAATGCTTCTCTCTCATCCATGTTTCTCTCTCCCCCTTCCTCTCTCCCTTTCTCTCTAAAAGCAATGAAAAATGTCCTCAAGTGAGAATAAAATAAAATAAAAATTTATTATTTTTCCCCAAGAAGACCTAATGACTTGAGTAGTCTGTGACCTTCAACATTATAAATTCTAACATATTTTGTAAATGATGTCAAGTTGGTTTGAATCAAAAGATGGGTAGGTCTGTCCTCAGGTGTTGTTTGATATAAAGCTCAATCAATATTACTGGATTGATTGGCTTCATTTTTCTGTGACTGTCTCAGCTCTGCATTCCTTCATCCTCGTGTCATGTCTGCTCATGGATGCAAAAGGACAACAGCAATTCCAGACCTGAAAACTGTATTCATCATTGTCCAGGGGAAATATGATAATTCCCCTTGGGATTCATTTTGCTCATTAGACTTGATTGGATTATAGATTTATCTCAGAATTTATAATGGCAGTTGATGGAAAAGAGATATGGCTTCAGCCAATCTAGAAGTATCCCTAGAACTAGAGGTAGGCCAATCCCATCCTAATCACATGGCAAAGAATGGAGGAGAGTCAAGTTCCTCCTCAAGATATTGTTGCCAGGAAAGGAGGGAAGAATGATGAAGAGGCAGTTAATAATGTCCTCTATAACAGGGCTGCAAGGTGTTTTTATATGTGGTCTTCTCATATAATAGGGAGATTTATCATTTATAATCAGAGAGTAGAGGGCATTTGTGAGTGTGACCACAGATGAAATTGAAAGGCAGGCAGGAGTCCTACTGAGGAGATTAATGCTGGGTTAGTTAAGATAAATACTAAACGGCAGGAACAAAGATCCCCCAAAAGGTCGTGGTTTAGAGAAGACAGAAATTATTTCTGACTCAAGTACCAGTCCTGAGGAAAATGGTGGCTTGGCTCCATGTGGTGTGTTCAGAGAGTGGGTCCCTTCCTTATTGTTGTTCTCTACCCCCCTGGGGCAGTGACCATGCCGGTATGCTGGATCATGGCTGTATCCATGGGTCAGCTCAGGGGAAGAGGAAGAAAGGCCAGGGTAGCAATTTCCTTTTAAGTAAGTGTACATACCACTTCAGCTGATTATATTGCTAAGAATTTAGTGACATGGCCATGACATTGTCACAGGAAAAGCAAGGAAATTGGTCTCTAACTGGATCAGGCTTGTGTATCCAGGAAGAAAGAAAGAATGGATTTGAGAGGCAAAGAGAATTTGCCACAGAGGCTAAAATCTGTGGTAGAATTATTTGGTAAACAAAGGGGTAACCTGAGAAGATCAGATTCAGGTTGAAAAAGTTTCACTCGGGTATGAGTGCAGGACAGAAGTGAGGCAGAATCACCGGCTCAGAGCTGTTGCAGTCCTTCAAATGTGAAAAGCTGAAGGCCTGAAGTAAGGGTTCCTCAGAGACTAAATAAGAGTTGAACTACAATGACCTCGAAGACCTTTCCCATTCTTTGACTTGGGCTTCTGTGATATGAGTGGCTGCTCCTTTTCATGAGTCGCCGATTCTCCAGAGGTCTAAGCAAATTTTAAAAATGGGCCTGTGGTCAGTGGGTGTTAATCAAACACCAAATGCTGTCAGGAGCACGGACAGAGCCATTCCTACAACATGACAGGGTAGAGAAAACCCAGTTTTCTGCTTGCACAGCGATACATCACTGAAATATAGTAGGTCCAAGCGGGAAATGCAGCGTTCAGCCCTTTACTGGCTGTGTGGCTCTGGGCAGGACACTTGGTCTCTCTGACCTGCAGTTTCTTAGTATGTAAACAGGGCACTAACACTAACCGGAAGTGTTCTGAGAATTCATGGAATAACCCGCGTGACATCAGGTGCTCAATAATGGGTATCAATATACATCAATGTGCTTTTGTAAATTTGCTATTGTTCTTAAGAATATCTCCCTACCAATCTCAAAGTGAAAGACAATAGATTTTATTTTTACCCAAATATTATGTTGTCTGTCCTGGCCCTCCACCCCAGCTCAGGCTCATGGCCCCCAGAGTGCCTGGTGACGGAAGATCCACAAGCTCCTTGCAGCTGGTAGAGGTAGCACATTAGAAATTCATTTTTTCCTGTCATAATAACAAAGTGCATCGCGGCAGCCTGGGCGTAGTTTCGTATGGGAAAACTCACAGAAAGGGACAGCTGAAAGAAGCTGTGCTTTTCTCTGATATTTCTTGTCAGGGAGACCATCTTCAAAAGAAAGAAGAAAAGGAGAAGTCCCTGTTGAATCTGGATGTCTCATTTCTGCCCTCATGTCCCCTTCACTGGCCTTGCAGACACCTAGTTCGGACACCTGGGAATACAGTCACTTTGCAGCCTCTCTTCTCAGCGGGCTTGTCTGAGTCACGGAGCGTCAGCCGCTCAGATAACCAGACGTGACGTTTCTTGATTTGTCCCTGGAAAAGTTTCCTAAGAAATCAAATTCTTGAGTACACTTCTTTTTAAAATAAAAACAAAACTTACTTTTATTGTTGAGTGTGCATACATTAAAACTCAAGGACCCCCATACTTTCATGTACTACAAAATTTTCTTCACAGCCATTAGTGAAAGATTGGTTCTGCCACTTCTTAAAGATGGGAAAATTTCCTAAGTTTAAATGTACGGTCTCCATCACACCCATGTCCTAATGTCCCAACACAGATTGTAAAAAATGGAATCTCAACTGTTTCGAAGGATCAAAAACAAAACTCAGTACATTCTACAAGATTCATATATTTATAGAAAAGAAATTAATATTAACTAAATACCTCCTCTTTCTTCCTTCTAACCCATCCTCCCTCTAAGTTATTGACAAATTATTTTCTAAAGTGATACCCAGATTACCCCAATATCAACTTTTCCAAAAAAGAAACATTCAAGAAAGAATATAAGAGGTACTACATACCAACAACAGGGTTATGAGTGCAACACCGTTGAAATTATTTACTGAACACAAATGCTAGATCTGCTATTACTGCAAACTCAACCCCCCAAAAATCTTTACATTTCTGTAGTGTTTTTCACTTTTCGGACTTCTCACAAGCAACAAGTCATTGGAATTACCACTGCACTCTGATGTACGTATGGAAATATTTATCTCTAACGTAAAAATTCAGGCACAAAGAAAAACTTTCCCCGATGTCATCCAGTGATACTGGCAAGAGTTAGGATAGAATTCCAGTCCTATTTCTGACTCTGTGTACCACCTGCTGTTCCCATGCCCCTGAACATTGTTTCACAGAATGCCACTGGGCGTGGCAGTAGTCACTGTGCTCCTGGCTTTCAAACAAGTTTTGGAAATGCTGGATTAAACCAAGTTAACCAAATTCCCAGAACCTTTAATAGGCCATCCTAAAGCTCAGGAAAGGTGTAGAGAATAGAACCAGCATCATAAATTCACAAAATGTCACAAAGCAGAAAGCAAACGTGAGCGTGCAGGCAAGGCAAGGGCTGGGGGCTGAGGTGATGTGATTCCTGATTGCACAGGAATGCAGGCCAATGTGGCCAGGTCTTTGCTGGAGAAGCTACAAGTCTGGCCTTTAATTTAAAAATTCATGTTTATGCACCTTGTCTTGAATTTAAAAGAAAAATCACTGTAGTTTGAACAAACTTTTTTTAGACCAGATGTCTGGTCCCATTTGGAAAACCTGTCACACAAGTGTTTAACAATCTTATTTGTGCATTTCTTAAGTCCTAGATGTACCAGTTTTCATGGTGTGTGGGGTTAAAAGAGAAACTAGGTGTTTTTCATTTTTTTTCAGAACAAATTCATGGATGTAAGTGGGCGCATATGCCTCTGTGCAAGTATGCTTATTTTCCACTTTGTCCAAACGGCTCTGGGTACAGCAAAATGCTCACTAGTTCTTCGACTCAGGAGCTGTGAATGTAGCTGCTTGGGTGATGAGGCTCAGGACATGCTACCCCAACAAGTGGCACCTCTTCATATTGAATATGTTAAGCCCACGCAGGAGGGTCTCGCTAATCTTCTCCTGTCCCTCTTCCCTGAGACAAGAAAATAAAACCCTCACCTGAGAGGTCCCTTCCATATACCCAAGGGATAGGAACATCCTTACCTGTTAAGACAAAGAAGAGTCCAAAAAAACAGGTGTTGTCGGGCCCCAGCTTACTCCCCTTCCTCTCACTCCCTAACCTGTTATGTTGCTTTACAACTGTCCAGTCTTCATCAAACCTGGCATAAAATCACACAGGTCCAGCTGTTTCTTTAGGTCTTTATTTCCTTATGGAGGCTCCCATGTCACATAAAACTTACATTAATAAATCTGTATGCTTTTGCCCTCTTCATCCGTCTTTATCAGTTTAATTTTCAGACCCAGCCAGGGACCCTAAGAGAGTCAAGGAAAATTTTTTCCTCCTCCACAGTGGCTTCCTCACCAGTAAATAAAGTTTTGCTTAAAAACACATGATGGGGTGTATAAGGAGATGGTTATAAAACGTAAGTCAGGACCAGCATCCTAGTTAACAAGTACAACAGCTCTGTAGCATTTTCAGACACAAAGGCTCTTGGAGGCTGCAGTCTCTGTTAGCAGGTACGGTGCCCATGATGCTTTCAGGAGCTCCAAAAATCTACTGTATTTTCCCTCAAAAGTAAAAAAAAAAAAAAAAAAAAAAAAGGCTGACATATTTAAAGTTATATAATAATGTGTTGATATTATTTGAGGGGAAGGGACCCACAGAGGCAAAAGTGCCAGGGACCATGAAAGTATTAATGTGGCCCTGAAGAACAGCCAGACTTTAAAAACAGAGAGAACATAAAAATGAAGGAAGATAAAACTAGTAAACTTTTAAATGGCATATTGTATTCAGTACCTTATAATTAGCGATAAAATCTAATGACTTTTACAGAAAACAGTATAGTTTTTCACAGATGGATAGCCAATTATTATTTTCATCACGCCAAATATTAACATTGATCTAATTTTATTCTTCTTCTCTTGGTAATTTAGAAGACGTGACTGCTAATTAGCTTTTACCCTGTCATTTTATCCGCCTTTTCCTGCGCTCTTAAGCCTCCCTGCCCTGAAATCCTTTATTTCACTTGGGTGGGAGTGAACAAACACCTCTGGATTAGTCTCTGGTATTCAATGTCAACCAGCAGGGGGTGCTAGAGAACATTCCAGGCCCTGGTCTCTGCGCACAGGTAGCAACAAACCAGCGGGGAGATGAGCCCTCAGAGAAAACTGAAGCCGTGGTGGACAGTCAGGGCACTGCTGCACCACACCACAAGTCTAATTTACTGTGGAGAAGTGAGCCATTCTGGGTTAAGAGACTAAGAGACAAACAGATTGTTATTGATGTTCCTTGTTTTTGAAGGTTCATGTCTTAGAGCCTCAGTAAACCCAATTTCTCCTGTTGACAGATAGGCTGGGGAAGTCTGAATGAGGAGCAGGAGAGTCTAACTCCACACTCTCCCGAGACAGGCTTGAAACCCTTCTCTGGATGAGAGCTGAGTCTCAGACTGCTCTAAAGGGGGTGAGTTTTTGTTTTCCTTGCACCTGTTTTTAAGGAAGTCAAGATTTAAATTTGAACAAGTCAGGCCTGACATAATCCCATTACCAACAAACGAACTGAGACTTTACACAACATCTGTGTTTTCTTGTTGACGATTTACTAAAATGTTGCGGGGGGGGTCTGTCGCTGCCTGGTAACAATTTTCGCAATGGCAGCCGCTCTGAGTTAAACCGCCAGCTTTAGGAACTCAGTCTGGACGCTCATTTGCGGTCTTGCTGCTGCCTATTGTGTTAAAGAGGGGTTTGTAGGGTTGGGGTTTTTTTTTTTTTGGCTTGATTGTAAATGTTCTGAATTTAAAAGACACCCAAATTCATTAAATGTGTGAAATGATGGGAAAAAAAAGTGTGAAATTGTAACAGTCGGTTTGTAGTTGATTAATAGAAATCTCTTCTAACAATCCCCAGAACCTTCCGGGGGTCATTGGAACAGAGCAGCTGTAGAGACAGCAGGAGCGATTTTGACACTGCCCAGTGAGGGCTGTGCAGAGTTCCAAACAAGTGGGGAGAGTCCCATGCACTCTGCACCCTCGTAGGCCTCTCAGAGATGATTGGCTGCAAGGTCAGATTAATATGCAGATCAACCAGCAAGGTACTGCTCTGCTCTTGGTCTTGGAGGAGTCTGTCTTTACGATACATTATGGTTTCACAGTGGTGGAGTCGCTTGGAGTAAACTAGCCACTTTGGCCCCAGGTAACTGCTCACTCAGAGCCAGTCTGATTTCCTAGCTTGACCATCTGTGCCACAAGCAGAGATTCATGATTTGATCTGTGGCAGCAACTTTGGGGTGCCCTGAAAGGGGCTAATTTAGTGAGCACAAGAGTTGGCAATTGATTGAAGTCTCTGGTTCCCCCTTCCCCACACCTCCTCTGCTATAGACAAGCCTTGACAAGGGCAAGGAAAGGAAAGTAAAAAATTGCCTTTCTTTGAGGGAGCACATTTTTCCATAATTTTTGGCCTCTGCCCACCCCAAACCTGTAGTGTCTTTTCTCTTTGAAATCCTGCTGCAGGCTACCGTTCTGAAGTTAAAGGATTTTGCCTTCGAAGAGGTACAAAGGAAACATCAAAGTAAATGTCCTCACAGTGACATAAGGATAGAATAATGGTGACCTAGCAGCTAGAGACTTGGCCAAATGCTGAAAGTAATTCACGCCACTCACTAACAATGGGGGATGTGTGACAATGATATATACCAGGAGACAAGGACACCACTTTGCAGGGCTTCGATGCCCCCCAAACCCAATTGTAGGCAGATCAATACTGTCATAAGACAATTATCAAAGACCATCAGCACATCATATTTTCATACCATAAACAGCTCAAGGCGCCAGGGATGGCTTTCCTACAGAAAGCACATAGCATAAATTTGAAGGGTGTGAAATTGACATGATTAATAATTATAGTTATTAGCACATGTGCCAGCTGCTCATGTATGGTTTATCCCTTGATTTATGGTGCCATAAATGCCCATCTCTCCCTCTGATGCCGAATCAAGGGGGCACAAAACCGTGGGCAGAATGAGTCTTTCTCATTGCCAGGAGTTTCATCACAAATAAAAGAAAAAAGTGGGTTGAAAATCACCCTGGATCTGGAGACACCTCAGGGAGAGGGAAGCTGCCTTTTGTTTGCATGACTGCTTTATCGGCCGCTGAAACCTGTCTGTTCAATGTTCCCAAAGCCTTTGAAGTTTGGACTGCAACTAACAGGGGGCTATAGTCTTCCAGCCCCCCTCACTCCTCAGGCTGTTGCCAGGCTGCGAACAATCCCCATACATATTACAGATGAAGCCACGAGGGCCAACAATGGAAGAAGCAAAAGCTAATCTTTGGGGTGCCAAACGTTCAAGCTTTTGTTGTCAAACGCAATTTGAGAGAGGTTTTCCTGGACTTTAACAAATGTTTTAATTGTCTCATGTGGCCTTAAACAGATCTGGACATAAACAGTATTCAAAATACCATTTAGAATCTGGCTCCTTAGTAATCATCGTCTTTAGGACAAAGAGACAACTCTGGGAGCCAGTGAAGACCAAGCCTAAGCACATGAATGTCTCTCACCACTAACCTCTTCGGTGATAAATGGATCATTCCAACCACCACTTCTGACTCATATGGTGTTAAAGTATGTGTTCAAGAAAAGAATTAATAAAGAAGAGTAGCAAACATGAGATCTCTTTTAGCCATTTGAAGAATAGCTTTAATTTTTGAGACGTAAACATTAAGAAGAAAACAGAAGATGCTAAACAGTTTTTTTTTAATTTTAGCTTTGCAATTATTCAAGTACATTTATGGACATATAGAGGTTAAACACATATGTTATAAAGAAATGCTTTGATAAGAGACAAAGCTTAAAATCTGCAGTCCAAATATCGAGTTACGGGACACATCAAACTTGCTGGAGATGAATGAAAGTGCCCTGACAGATTCCTCAGCAGTTCCACACGGAGCACCGGCAAGTCTCTAAGACCTCTCCTCTCCGGCCATGCTCTTCATCTCCTCTCCTCCGGTTCTTTGCCAGCAGCCGCAGCCAGCATGGCAGCCTGGCGTCAGGGGCGGCGGCTGTTCCAGGTGGGAGAGGTCTGAGCAGTGGGGGCTGCACTCCTTTCTGTACTACCGGCCTTCGGAATTCACCTTCAGCAGCTCCCACTCCTGACCCAAGACCAGGATCTGAAGATCATTTATACCGTTAGTAGATTAACTTTCACAGGACATGCATATATGTGAAGAGTGTCAAAATAATGCATACAGTCTCTTTTTGACCCTGGAAAGAACACAAATTTCCAAGTATTAGTCCGATAATGATTAGAATACTCCATGGAAAGAAAACAAATTTCAAAGGCCAGCAGGCGCTTCCATGGCTCTTTGAGGACCATGGAAGTTCCGATGATATCTTTGGAAGTAACTTAGAAAAGACTGACAAACTTTTGGTCTCTTCAAGACAAAGCGAGTACAGTAAGAAATAATGAAACCTAGGTTACTTAAAGAGATGTTTTAAGCAAGTAGTGTTTAAAATAAAAATCAAGCCCTGACTAGTATGGCTCAGTTGACTGGAGCATCGTACCATAAACCAAAAGGTCGCCAGTTCAATTCCTGGTCAGGACACATGCCTAGGTTGTGGGTTTGGTTCACAATCTGGGCGCAAACAAGAGGCAGCTGATCAATGTTTCTTTCACATCGACGTGTCTCTCCCTCTCCCTTCTTCTCTCTAAAATCAATGAGCATGTCCTTGGCGAGGAATAAAAAACAATAAATAAATAAATACAATAAAAGTGAAATATATTGTAAAATAAATAAAATAAAAATTGATATTTTCTAACTAATGAATGTAAATAAAAATGGGTAAATCCTTCATCCAAAGCTCAGTAAACATAATGTCAGTAAAGTGTTTAATATTTTATTAAAAGTAAATTTACAGTAGGAGCACTTTCTAAATGAGTTCCTTGTTTTAAAGATGAGTGTGTATATAAACACCAGGTTAATATTATTAATAGTCCTTTTGAGGCAAATCATCACAGACAGATCACAACACTAAATGTTATTTCTAACTTGAAGAAAGGTTAAAGGAGGAATTGAAGAGTAAAAGATAATTTTAAAAGTTAGAATGAGGAGTGGATTAGATCGTGGAGAACAAATCATTCATGTTCTGAAACAAACAGATTTTTAGAAAGTTTTCTAAGAGTCATTTACATAAATGATGATAGGACAGTTGGGCTGCATGTGGGAACAACGTGATGAAGAGCACAGAGTTCGTCCCTCCCACCATTGCATGGTGGCCAGCTTGGAGGAGTCTCTTCACCTCAAGCTCTCAGGCAGCCCCGCTGTTTTGGAGGTTGAGAGTAGACATGTGTTCTAGAACCATCAGGGCAAAGAGCTACTGCACTGACCGAAGCTGCCCTTTTGAAACACCATCTGCGCTACGGCTGTCTCCACCTGCTCTGTGAGCTCTTTGCCCTCCTCAGAATAAACCAGGTAACCTTGAACTTCTGGTGTCTGGAAATTCTAGCTGAAACCTGCCTTTCATGCTGCTCACAAGCACGAGGTACTGTGAGCTTGTGCGAAGTCTACTGGTTCTTCTTGTCTGTAGTGTTGAGTAGCATGAAACTTGGTAGTGGCCAATGGCACTGAAGTTCAAGTGCAAGTTCCCATGTACATTTAAGCAATCTCATTTATTTCAGGGCTCTGAACAGTTTTCCAATGCTTTCTGCAAGTGTGCAGCTTGTTACCCCAGCCTGCTTCTTGGAATCAGGTCGACAGCAGTGAGATTCAAACAGTACCTTTTCCATTGTGCTGGCAGAAGGGTGCACACTAAGCTCCTGGCCCTGAGCTTCAGTCTCACCCTTAAGCCTCACCTTGGCAGTGTGACACTGTCCCTCACTCAGTAACTTTCAACTCAGAAACAAAACTGTGTATCATGAACACCTTCAAATCAGGGCTCAGTGGACCACGTTGATATTGGCATTATTTTGTAGGGTACTGTCAAAATAACAAATTTCTGTTTTGTATTCCAAGGGGAAATCTTATTGAATAAAGGTTTCTCTGATTGCAGACTGTTTCTTTCAGATTAATCACCAGCTCATAACTGTGCAGGATCTGAAACTTACCTATAATCTCTCACGTGACTGACTCACTGCACCTGTGGAGTCCAGGGACCAGTCTATTTCAGGGACTCACATGGAATTCACAGAGCGTCAGGTTGGAACACTTTCCTAGAGGAGTTTAATACTAGCTTCTAGATTCCTGGTTGCATCCTAGAGATTGGCTTAGTAAGGTAGTTTTCATAAAACTGAACCTAAGCTGTAACCCAGAGGTAAATTTCTGGTGACAGAGAAGGAATTAAATGGAACATCAATTCTGACACAATTGGCACATCACGGAGGAACAGGATTAGGATCAGAGTTACTCACTCTGGGTAGCCAAATTTCTTTAAAACCTGCCAGAGACCAACCTACTAACGTTATTAAATATTTTTGGAAGTTGAACTACACACATGTGGCCACAACATATTCCAATCAACATGTAGTTTGGACTTGGCCAGAGGAGGAAGTTCCCAAAGAAGATTTAGTCTTGACCTAGAAGAATTTACCATATTGTTAGAGACAACAAACATACAACTTATAGGAATCTACCAATCATAAGCATGGTCAAGGAATGTACAATAAATGCCAAGTGAAGTACAGAAAACTGCCACGGGAGTTCTGAGAAATGAGAGGGCAGGTGAGAGAGCCCAAGGGAGGCCGTACAGAAATGATGAGGTTTTGATCTGACCTTGAATGGAGGATGGATTTGACAGACAGGAAAGTGGAGGGCTCTGCTAGTGAGAGGAACAATGGAAAAAGAAAAACTGTTCGGATGATGGTGAGAGGGGATAGAGAGAAGGGCAGAGGATCAGGGATTAAATCACAGGACTCACTGACTCTAAAGCAGAGACACTGCTACCAACCTACATGGCGCACCACGTGGCAGCAATGCCCGTGTTTCTAAGCACTCTGTGAATTGGACTTCATGAATCTTTTAGCTGTAAAGCTCTCCTTGCTGTTGATCCTAGATCCTTCCCAGCTGTTGGGATATTAGTGTCATTTTTCTGCAATGTCCTGAATGTCCCTGAATAATAAATACTGTGCTGCATTATATTCCTTGGCTTATGATTTAGGAGCAGACTCTCTGCTGGGTTGAGCTGCTACCCCTAGTATAGGAATATGACCATCTTGAGGTAACCATGTCCAATTCTCTATTGTCCTTCTAGGAAAAACAATAATTCTGGTGTTTTTAAAATAGAGTGGTAATAAGCACGACAGAACTATTCCATAGCCAAGGAGGGGACATTAATATAAAGCATGGAAGTATAATGTGTTAAACATTTAACTGACTCCAATTAATTTGACCTAGATTTCCTTACTGGGTGGCTACAGTTATGGGTAAACCACCACAGGTGTGAGGCGCTAAAGGGAACTTCTGCACCTCTTAGATGCTTTATCTTCTCATGTTCTTCTATGTCTTCCTACTTGGTGGTGGAAAATTCCTCATTTATGTTCTCTGATCTCAGGTCATGGTAGTGTCACATATGTCACACATGCTCTGTCATCACAGAGCCTCTCATGTGGGCTCCAGGGATACTTAGATGCTATCGTTTTTCTTAAGGGCCTGAGGACCCTTTTGTCACTTTGTCTTTGAGTAGACTAGACACCCATTTTTAGATGGTTGCTGATGATTCTTCCAGGAAGTCTTGCTGGGTTGGCTTATTTTTCAGGTCACTCTTAGATTAGTTTCATCACATTTGCACAGCACCTATAGATACAGCTGTCCGGATATAAGACTAGTGTGCAGTGAGCCTCTAATGATCTACCTAGTCCACTATTTACCACTGCCTCAGCTCCAGTGAAACATCAGATTGCTCTCGACATTGGCAATTCCTCAACCCCTCAGAGTGTAGTTATCTCATAGTTCTTCAGGGTTTCTCATCTTTGCCTGGTGCTGACCCTCACTAGCTTCCCTAAGAGTAGGTGACCTGAAGTGCATTTTTAGGACATCTTGACAGGTGCTCTCACTGCACCATAGGTTTAAACAAGAAGGATTCAATGTGATACACAGGGTAAACCTCACACTTTTTTATATAGAAACCATTCTTCAAGGAGGACAATTGAAGGTAGAAAAAACATAGCAGAGTAAATTAGGTTGAGATTTAGCCACCAATTGATCGAATAGTAAATAATTAATAACATAGCCAAACACCCCTTTGTTGCCCTGATGGAATACAAATTAATGAACTCTAATAAGACCCCTGCATTGCTCAAGGGTCAACTGTAATTCCTAGAGATATAAAGCATAGTGCATGTAATTAACAATACTATGCTATATACTTAAAATTTGTTAAGAGGGTATATATTATGGTAGGTGTCCTTAGCATGTAAAAACTAATAATAAAAAATAAGAAGATGGGAGACAACTTGTGGAGGTGATGGATAGATCTATAGCATAGATCACAATGATGATCTCAGGGTTGAGTGTATACTTATCTTCAGACTCATCAAGTTGTATGCATTAAATACATAGAGCTTTTTGCATGTCGGTCATACCCCAATAAAGTGATTTAAAAATAAATAGATAAATAAATAAATACAGATGAAACCATTTGTATTGGTAAGTGCATTCAGTAACAACTAAACAACAACCAAGGCAGAAGAGATGCCACTGTTAGATAAAGACACTGTACTAGACAGCTGGGATCATATTTACTTAAGTGAATGGGGGGATTACAATAAATTAATAGGTTCAAAGATCTACCACAGTAGATGTGGCCTAGTCTAGAGTCTTTTTATTGAATTAGAAATTGAATTTTACCATTTAGCCTTATTATGAAATAACCTTAGATTTTCCTCCTACGAGTGAAAGAGACACCCAAACATTTTTGTTTGTGTGAAAAGAAACATTAATCTTTATGTCAATTTAGGTATTTTCACAATGATACTTGTCTATTCAAGCTGTTTTTCTGAGGACTGTTTATACTGAAATGGGCATCTGCTCAGTTCACTCAATTCAAAACAAAAATTTGCATAATCTGTATTTGCATAGCAGCAAGTGGGTGGAGTTTAGGCAAGTGCACAGATGAACATAAAAGTCAAATATGGGCAGGAGGAAATTCAATTTCATTATAAAAAACATGTTTGTTTAAACATAAAAAAGCTGTGTAAATAATCCAAATGTATTTACTGTGGTTTAGCCTACAAAGCTCCCATTTTGTTATCCCCCTTTTAGCAGCCCAGTTGAACAACCGCCAATAAACGTGTGCTGCTCACAAGAGACTTTAACTTAAAATTTACTCTTAAAAGAATATAAGAAATAGGATAGAAGAGCCATGAGTGGGATGATGTGCCCTGTCTGGAAGAAAAAAGTTGAAAGACAATGATTAGCAGAAGATATAATTAGAAGTATTTTTGAAAATTGTCTTAACAGGCAAAAAAAAGAAAAATTTTAAATAAAAATGCTAAAAGTGTGTTATACAGCGAAGAGTGAAGGAATTTAGAAGTGGAAGCAAGTAAGACCGGGAGTGAAAAAGATATGGATGGAACATTTGGTTAGTGAGAATAATTTAGAGGAGTACTCTCCCTATAACAAAGAAAGAGAAAGATGACAGAATAGAGCATTAACTTAAAAAAAAGTTTTGGCACAAAGAGAACGCCCATCTTGGCTGTGCCTAAATATACACTACACTAGTAGGAAGTAACACTTCAACATTAGATGTATAGGTAATATGCTATGGACCCGAATCTTGCCAAATATATTGTCATCTGTGGTCAGAAAATGAGACCATAATGTTAGGTTTATCATAACACAAGCCATGTATTAATGGAGCCATTAATCACCATCAAAACTGTATTAGGAGTGAAGATAGCCAAAGAGAACTTAACTGACAGCAAGTGGCCATAAACCTGTCCAAAAACTAATTTGATTACCATCCTACCAGCATCTGTGCCACTTATGAGGGTTCATTTTTTTTGATGGAATTAAGTAGACAAGTCATTCATGCGTATAATAGACATCTAAATCATGGTAAACGTGTTGCTGGCAACAGAAGTAGGTAAAGAAAGTGTGGGATTGTTTTGGTGGCTGAATGTAGTAGAACCACCTCAATGGAAAGTGACTTTTGCACAACAGTTGGGTACAAAATGCCATCAAAGAATCTTTGGGTGAAGCCAAGCACCAAGTGAGAAATAGATGGATGTGAAAGTCAGCTGGTGAGATTCGGGGAATGTTGGTTGTTTACAAGAAGGATGGTTTTGCCAGGATAAACTCTCACTCTTTATGGGTCATAAATGTTCCTAGCAAACAATCTGTTTCATTTGGAGACAGTTGGAGCAGTTAGATTTCAGACCTGACAGACGGAATTGTGGGACGTCACATTTAACGGCAGCCCAGAGAGAGAGAACCTAGAATGTACGTGCTAAGTGAGAGGAGGGGTGGGCTCAGTTAGGAAGGAAGTCTGTGTTCCAGCCACTCGCTCCTTTTTCTCAGGTAGTTATTTGAAAAGAATCTGGAATTCTTCATCCAAGTTGTGCCTATCTAATTCTGTCTTAGCACAAATGTGGCTTTATACTCGGCATATTCTCATGATTCTATTCCTTTAGAGAAAGGATCTCCCTTTTCAAAGATTCTAAATTATTCCGATTATTAGAGGATCGATGCTATCCACTGACATGGTGAAAAACAAATACATTCCAGTGTTTATTTCACAGGGAAATGGAGTCATTTAAAAATAAATACCAGGTACATTTGAATACAACAAAGAACAGTTTATTTTAGGTACGTGAAATAAAAGATGACCACGTAGGTTCATCTACCACCTCCAAATAGGCCACAGTATTATATATCTAAGTCCTGCTTGCTTAATAATCTTGTCCTCTGAGACAAAACCACATCTCTGTGTACATGTGTATTGGGTTATATTGCCACATGTGTATGAAAGCTTTTATGACAATAAATGAACTTGAGAAAGAGGAAATTTTTCTTTTAATACCAAGACAGAGAGCACTTCCTTATGAACATCACAGGAAAAAAATAGCAACAGTGACACTTACCTCCAGCGCTTCTGAAACATTAGGCTGCTAATACCTAACACCTTGCCATGGCAGCGAGAAGGCCTGGAGCCATGGGAAGCGGCCTGCCATTCACAAGCTGATGCCTTGTAGGCCTCCCAGTCTTACCTGAGTTTGCAGATGGGCCATTTCCCAGGTGGGCCTGGCCAAACACTCCTCATTAATCATGGCTTAAACCTCTCTCAGTGGGAAGACCTCAGGTTAGACATCATTTGGAAACAAATTGGGTGAAAAATAGCTCTGACAATAAGAAGCCCACACGGAATTCCCCTGTGAGAGCTTCAGCAGTGTGAAAACAGGCTCTTCCAAGACACTAAATGATCTGTCAGTTAGTGAATGACATTATAATCCAGTTTTATGTCATATGCAGCTTTAAGCAGTTGCTGCAAAGCTCCAGCCTTTTGCTGCTGTTGTCTTTCCAACTCTCTCGGCTCACTTAATTTACAGAGGGTTTGGATTTAGAACTGAAAAGATGTGCGTGCATGTGTGTGCGTGCGCATTACATATGGCTGACACACATATGCATAGGCACACAATAGCTAACAAAGTACCTGGCCATATGCTGCCTCACTAAAAATGATACTCGCTCAAATATCCTGGTGGAACCAGAAGAATCACAAGGGTACAAGCCCTAAACTGAACGATCCTGTGTGATTGCAAAAATAAACAAAATAAAAACCTGGAATCATGACATGACTTATCCTCAGAGTGAGGAAAAACTCAGCCCGTTTTCTCCAAATGTGTTTCAAGCTTTAGAGTCTTGGGGTGAATTTAGCTTTCCTGAGCCTCTTTTCTTAAAAGTAACTGTATGTTTGCCTTAAAGTGACAGATAGCTTTCCCACCACATATTAGCCATTATTCATACTAACAGATTGCATCTGAATTGACTTTAAACCAGTGGATTTTGTCTCCCATCTATTATAATTCTCAACCTAGGTTGACCTAGTGGGAGAAAAATAGAAGAAAAATGTACCAGCCCACATACTCTTGGCACAAGGATTCCATTCGTAAGAAGAATACTCTTCAGGGCACAAACCATTGTCACGCTCCCTTCCCGAGTAAGCCCAGCAAAGCCCTTCTTTTAGAAGAAGGCGGAAATGGGAGGAGCACGTGGCCTGGGAAAGGGTGTAAGACTGAGCACTGGGTTTGTTTATAATCCAGAGACTCTTGGGTAACCCATAAAGTGCCCACATTCCTTAGCTTATGTACAACTACTAGCCCATTTCTCTGACCTACAGAAGTCAGAAGGTAGAAAAACGCTCTGTCTTTCTCTGTGGGCTCTTGGAAGAGGTTCTCCAAATTTAACTCTTGAGAGGATTCTGATCCTGGGTCTTAGAGATTCTTCCATTTTCTTTTGGCCTTGACCTTCAGAGAATGTACATGAAGGATATTTCCTGAGTTATCACTTTGAAATAAGGCCTACTATAACAGATGTTTGTAATCTGCCAATTAGAGATTATAACAAACTATATTTTTATTTGGTTTTTGTGTCAGAACATTTGTCAATAACGTAAGTCATTGACGTGGGGATTCAGTTTGGGTTGAGAGACATCTACCAGGTGATTGGAGGTGGTGCTTAGTGATGACCACTCCTTACCTTGAAAGGACGCAAAGGTAGACTTGAGTAGAGGCTGGGCAGAGTGCTGCTAGTCAGTAGCATAAGACAAATAAAATGGGATAGTCTCTTGTTTTGAATGATTTGAAAAATCATGCATATATTTATTTTAAAGTCCATCTAACTACTGCACTTGTCACTGTTGATTTAGTTGTTCCTTCTCTCATGTACGTGTTTCCTTTTGCTAGTGCTTGTCCAGCCCACATCTCTTCCCTGAGCTCCAGACTCTGGTGTGTAGCCGCAACCATCAATTGGATAGCTCTGCCTGGCTGTCATATACACAATTCTAACTTAATATTTCCGGAATGAAGTCCCTTATTCTTCTTTCTTCTCTCTTTCCTATCATAGCAAACGAGAGCATTATCTATCCAGTTGCTCAAGCTGCATAACTAAAAATCATTCTTTACACCTCCCCTTCCTTAATCCTTCATATAAATCTACTAGCAAGTGTGGTCTGTTCCCCTTCCCAAATGTCCCTCAAATCTCTCTGCTTCTTTTGCAGTAAGTGGAAAAGGGATGTCTTGGTGGACAATGATAACTCCATGAATTGATTGGCCCCTACCAGTTTTAGCACTCTGTAAATTTCTTGAAATTTATAGACAGCCCAGTATAAAAAGATAATTTAAAATCTCAGTTGGAATTTAATGAGCTAATTCTAAGACATGAAAAAATTGAGGTTCACAAATGGCAGAGTCAACTTTTATAAAAAAGGATAAAGAAGTTAGACTTGTCCTATCAAATATTAAGTGTATGATAAAGCCACAGAAATAAAAAAAAAAGCATCATGATATTGGTTCAAAACCAGACTAAGAGACCAATGGAACTGAAAAGAGCTCAAGAATTACTGTGAATACAAGGTAGAACTACAAATAAACAGATGGGCTGTTTAGTAAATCATGAAAAATAAATAAATAATGAAACATCCATTGAGTGATATAAATCTCCACCACCCAGCAGAAATGCATAATAAAACTTCAAATGAATATGAAGAAATACTTTATCTCTTTGGATACCTCACCTTGTGGAATGAGGTTTATATTTACTACAAGAGTAACTTTGGGCTGTGCAGAGAGGGGAACACTTCTATTCCATGCAAAGCTGTCAGATCCAGCTGAGAAATCAGGAGAGAAGATGGGAAAGGAACTAACATTTATTGAACAGTTACTATGTGCTAGGTACTGTATCAGATTCCATGGCCATTTTCTTATTTAATTCTTACAACATCATCATAAAGTAGGTGCTATTTATCCTTGCCTTACCAATGAGGAAACGGAGGAAGCATAAACAAACCCCCCCAAGGTGATATTCATCAATTCCCTTTATTAGTTTATTTACAAGTATCAATCACGTGCCTATTCTCTGCAAGGTGGTTTTTCCAACCACTGGGGATAGAGTGGTGGACAAAATTGACTGAGACCCTGACCTCAGATAACATTGTAAAGGCAGGAGGCAGAAAATATAGCTTAGAAGTAATATACATATAATTTCAAAGTGGGCAAAGCTGTGAGGAAGCCGGGGAAATTGCTGGGCATGGGGCGAAAGGGTACAGATACTCTACCTAGGTGGTTAGGGAAGGCCTCTTTAAGGAGGCTATTTCTGCAAATATTGAAATGATAAGGAAGAGGCAACCAGATGACAATCTTAGGGAAGAGTTCCCCAAGCACAGGGAAGAGCTGATGCAAAGACCCTGAGGTGACAGTAAGCTAGTATGTTTAAGGGATTGAAAGAAGACCAGTGTGACTAAGGTATCGAAGTAGTGGAGAGTGTGGTGGAAGATAAGACCAGAGGTAGAAGATACATTACAGTCATCTTCCACATTGAAATCTATAAATATAGGTCATTTTTAATGGCATTTGAGATTTATTTGATAAATTTCCTCTTTTTTTTAATTCTTTTATTAAAGAGTTTATTTATTTATTTTTAGAGAAAGGGAGAGAGAGGGAGAGAAACATCAGTGTGAGTTGCCTCTCACGCACCCCTTGCTGAGGACCTGGCCCACAACCCAGGCATGTGCCCTGCCTGGGAATAGAACCGAGACCCTTTGGATCACAGGCCCATGCTCAATCCACTGAGCCACAAACACACAGGGCTGATGATGAACTTCCTCTTAATGGAAAGTTTCCCCTTCTAATGATTTACTTTCACAATTAATACTTGAATAAATTTTCTTATTCCATATGTCTTATAAATTCAGGGGAACTAAGAGAAGATTAAACTTAAGCAATCCAGTTTTACAATATTTTATATTAAATAATTGACTTGGAAGGAGAAAAGGTTATAATACTGATGGCAATCAAAATTTGGAAGGATAACTCTCTTGGCTTTCTCCACTGAAATTTACTGCTTCCTGAGAGCACATCTCCATTTTCTTTCCGATTTTCTCCAAAGAAAAGCAGAAGCCCCGATGTTGAATAAACAAGAGTCCATTAAATAGAAATTGTATGAATCTGGGCAATCCAACACCGACATGGAACCAGAATTTGAAATTGAGTGATTTGTGAGTTGTCACATAGTTCTAAGTTAAATTTCCAAGGGAGTAATATTAAATATATAGAGATTTCCTCCCCTTATTTCCACACCAGGAAGAAGCAAGCATGCAGAACATAAAATTTTTCTAATTTCAACATATTCTAATATTTTAATTTAAATATAATTTATAATTAATTTAAATAACTTAAGTAACAGAGATCTACATTATTCTTTGTGGACTTCTAGACTCCTAAAATCTTTTCTTAATTTAATATTATAAACTTACCCATGAGATTTTTACATGGAATTTCAAACTGACAGGATTTTGGACTTAACAAATTTGCTAAAACCTAAATTAAATCTAAAAATCTGTATACAAACCTGTTTACCTTAAACAAAAAGTCAGCCAGACATTTCCCTAGCAAAATTAGTTTATTTAGGAACAATGAAGAATTGCAATCCGGAACATGCAACCATGGCAGGCCATGTGCGAATCCACTTTAAACAAAAGAGAGGAAACTCTTTTAGAGGAAAAGGGATGCTGGGAGGCTGTAACCGGTAGAGTTCTCCATGTTGTGCTTGCTGACAGAGGCAGGACTCGGGAACTTCCCGTGCAGGCCCTCCTGATTGATTTTAAATGAGGTTTCCATTTGCTAAATTTTTACAAACCCGGAGATAGATTCTTTAAAAATAGAAAAGAAAAAGAACCCAATTCCTATTGACTTTAATGCATATATGTATGTGTGTGTGTATATATATACACATATATACATATGCACTATGCATCTATATACGCATTAGTGATACATATAATCACTAATGGGTGGGAATTAACTAAGTCATAATGTTGGAACAGCTTGGCATCCCACATCATGAAGTAGTTGAGCACCATGGGTGGGTGGGAAAGAGAAAAACACACAAGGAATTTTACCTCCATGAAGAGTGGAGAGGTTAAAACCCTTTGACTGGGTCTTGCTATTTAAATTAAATAAATTTACTGAAATGATGACCACAATTCATGCTCAGTGAGGTGTGGACTCCTCCATCACCCCCTGAATTCTCAGCTTATCCTGGACTCCAAGTTTAGTGGAGGATACTAACATGCAAACTATTATCTCTTTTATTTTTTTTTAATATATTTTATTGATTATACTACTACAGTTGTCCCATCTCCTCCCCCCACCCCCCTCCCTGCACACCCCTTCCCCCCACACTCCCCCTCTTTAGTTCATGTCCATGGGTCATATATATGAGTTCT